>JAAZTK010001740.1:0-13023 GCA_036507255.1 Megalothorax incertus
AACTTTAAAAAAAACTTTTCAATAAAAAGAAATACTTGTAAGCTCAGAGAATTGGAATTTTTCTTTGTAAACTTGTTACTTTTTGATAAAAAGTTAAAAACCTACTAAAAATCTCAAAAGTTTTTTTTTGTGCTAATTTCTCAACTTTTATTTGGAATTAAGATTGAATTCAGGCACTGGCTTAAGGCGATTTACCAACAAAAATGACGGATTTCCCCCAATACAACATAAATGAATTATTTAAGAGTTTCGGCCTATTTTCCCCGGGTAAAAAAAAAAACAATCAACAACCGTCCCTCATTTTTCCTTTGATCTCGGAAAAACAATCTCCCTTATATTAGCTAGGAACTCTACAATTTCCACTGCTGGGGGATGGACAGAAGGATCAGTCAAAGGAAGGAATTTAGTTTAGGGCGATTCCATTTCCCCCTTCATTTTATAAACCTCATTTTGAACACAATATGGGCATTGATATTGAACTTGCTAATAGTTTATGAACTTGATTCTGAACAAAAAGAATGACTGGCTGCTGTAGCAGACGGGAAATATAGCTCGGAGGCTCTGATTTTGTCATAGTCATCACCAAATAAAATATTTGCACAAATATGCAGCTGTTTACATGCAGCTAGACCATTCATATTGAACCAAAGAATCATTTAGATTGCTAATTAAAAAACCAATTCCTCCCCCTCCACCAAACTGTATGAATAGATTATTAATTTAATAAACTTTTCAGTCCATGTTCATTCATCCACCCCCTCTTCCCATCACAATAGAGCTCATCGGTGGGGTGGTTGGCACGCCAAAGTCAATACAAAGTGAGGGGAAGCTGAAGGAAATATATTATTACATGAGGATTGTGAGTAAGATGGATGAGAAGAAATATTGAAACATTTCTCGGGGGGTAAGGCTCAGGGGATTTACGAATTTCCGGTTAACGGCTGATCCCGGCGAAAGCTGGAGGAAATATATTATTACATGAGGATTGTGAGTAAGATGGATGAGAAGAAATATTGAAACATTTCTCGGGGGGTAAGGCTCAGGGGATTTACGAATTTCCGGTTAACGGCTGATCCCGTATCGGAGAATAAATACAAATAGGTGAGGCAGAGGAGAAAGGGATAGGTGGAAAAGTATCGTATATGAGGAATGGCGAAGGGGGAAGATTGAAGGATTTGTCTATGTCTTGGGTTAACTCCCAAATGAGTTGAGGGAGGCGAATTTGTTCGAGGAAACGGTGAAGAAATATATCGGAAATCCCTCCCGAGTTTTCCCTCAAATCTCGTCTACGAATGAATCTGTATTATGTGTATTGCCCTGAGGTTACGGGGGTGGGAAGAGAGAAAGTTTGTTATACTCCGAGGAGGAATATTATGACGCCTCGAGTTGTCCCAAAGTTTTCAAAGAGAAATGATATTTGTTTGGTTAAAGCGCACCTTATGGAATTGTGGGGGCCTCGACCCTCAACAAAACTAATGGTCAGGAGTCAAGATGAGGGCTCGAGATACTACCTTTGGACGACCCTGCAGGTTTCCTCAGACTCGAGGAGACAATGGGGGAGTCAAATGGACACTTTGCCATAAGTTTTTCCCGACTGAAACAATCCATCCAAGTTGTCATACTTTATTAGTCCCACGAGAATTGCTCATTCCTCCACCTCGCTCATCTCAAAACCAAACTTTTTCCATTTTCCTGATGACACTTCAACTTCTCCTCCACCCGACTTCTCTCTAAGTCATTTCTCATGCATCAAGTGGAAACAGTTTTTCCCATCATGGCCTTTTCATCTTTCCTCTGAGGCTAAACATCACAGGATTTGAGGAGGAGGAGGGGGAGTTATTCCATAAAGGCAGCCAGGAATGAGGTTAGGAAACCCATTTTACAAGTTTAGGCCAACGCCCCATAAAATATTCCATTTGATGATTATGACACTGGATCAGCTATTCATTCTAATTCAGGGTTATATTTTCAACATGCATTTCATAAAGCCTGGGAGTCACAAACTCCAATATTATACAAGAATACTACTGATATAATACAAGTAGTATAGGAACGTAGTATAGAGATGTCTTGATCCAAATCGACAACTCTTTAAGGTTGATTTCAATTTAAATTAAGGGGTGAAATTTGCAAGTAAATATTTGAAATAATTAATCGGGGAATATGTCAAATTGAGAAATCCGGCTGAAACGCGTTCGGGTTCTCTCTGACCGGTTAAATTTTAATTGATCCCAAGAGATGAATGTTTTTGTGGCTCCCGAAAATGTACTCTTATTTTGATTAGAGGATCTTGAGAATTTACTCTATACTACGGCTTTCAAAGAGAAGTGTAGTTAGATCGTGTTATTAATTTAAAAGTAAACCCTCAACCCCTCCTCAGCCGGAAAACAATCCGACCCATCTGAATATTTAATGGGATAATGCTTGAGTTCCAATATAAGCTCCCTTCCCTAAAAGCATTCACATTTTATTGATATTATAGCCTCGTGCGAGAATGCAAAATTAATCTCGAGAAATGCATCCGTGTTGAGCTTGAGGGCTGATCCTTTTAAAAATAGTAATTATTGTACGTGAAGAAAGAGATTTAAAAATAAATTAGCTTTCAAAGTGAGATGGAGCAGTAAAAAAGAGAAATGCATCCGTGTTGAGCTTGAGGGCTGATCCTTTTAAAAATAGTAATTATTGTACGTGAAGAAAGAGATTTAAAAATAAATTAGCTTTCAAAGTGCGATGGAGCAGTAAAAGGAAGGATTGATAAGCATTGACATTGATAGGGTTTTGGGGGCCCGAATGCACATTAACCAGTGGAGAGATCAGATGTTCTCCGAGGGGTAAATATCATCGTAAAAGGGAAAGACATTTCAAGGGGATATTGGTAATATTTTAAAGGTGTTCTCGGCAGCTATTTACCCCACGGAATGATTATTGTTTTGCCAAGTTAAGGTACTACTAGGTAGTAACATTAACGAGGGGACTCTGATGATGATAAGGGCTGAACCGAATTTAGATGTTATCGTAAATTTGCTACTAGTACTTTTCCCATAATCATCATTACATTAGTTAAGAACTACTAGGCAGTAACATTAACGAGGGGACTCTGATGATGATAAGGGCTGAACCGAATTTAGATGTTATCGTAAATTTGCTACTAGTACTTTTCCCATAATCATCATTACATTAGTTAAGAGCTTTATCCTATCCTCAACCCCCCTATACAAACCTATTAATTCGACCTATCCGAATTCGGATAAAGACGGCAAAAATAACTGTAAAGCCGTACCCTAAAACAAGTCTCGTTTGGCTCGATAAATTAATCAGATATACAGATTTGTCTCTCTTCCTTATTTGCAAAAATGAATCTAAAAATAGAATCATAGTCCAAAATTCAAAAAAATATATTATTTACGAAAAAAGCGACACTACGTTAGTAGGTAGTAGTAAAGCTCGTCGAAAAAGCCGGAAAAATCGATTCTAATCAGCGAGACCGAAAGTCAATAGGTTTACGAATCAGGTTTTTCTTTTCCAGTCCTCCCCCGAGGTCCTCAAACTTCAATTATTGGTCTTATTATTCGGTAGCTTCAGAGTGCTTACCAATGTACTACTTCTTTCGCCCTATAATCCATTCTCCGAGTTAACAAATAATATATTAGCTACCTCCCTTACTCGGTTAAGAACAAACAGAGTCTCTAGTAGAAAGAACAATGAGAGATAATCTCAAATGCCTTTCGGCTTCCTGAAAAAAAAACTTTGCTTTGACCCAGTCAAAGTCGCCGACACGTGAAACTTGGACTGACGTACCCTTAATGAGGAATCTACCTAGCTGATACACCAAAGGGATTAAATTCTCTCTCTAATGAACCCTTGAAACTTCCCCCGTCTGCTTAAAATAAACAAAGTTTCAAACCTCTCGGTTCGTTGAATTCGGTGTATAGAAATTTATTATTTTAAGTATGCTCCTAATAGGAGCCTCCTATGCTATGTAATGTTGCGTATTACATGGGCAGATAATGGGACTGTCTCTCATTAGTTGTGTGAAGGGGAGCGGAAGAAGAGTCCAGAGTCCCTTACATAATATCGGGTATATCCGCAGAGTGGCAAATAATGAGGACAGGAAAGTAATTTGAGAGTGACAAATGATTGTGCAAATAGTACAACATGGAAATGTATTTACCGTGGGGCATTACCGTTAAGAGGGTGGTCAGAACTTATGGAGTCGGGGCACTTCCGGGGAAACATTCCGATGACAAACGTGTGAAACAATGCACTTGCTTATGAATTATGATCTTTTATCCCACGCAAATAGATATAATGAATCTTGCTCGAGGATTTAGAGGTCTTGGGGGGAATTTTTAGACCCAATTTTGAGGGAAACCCGCATCTTTGCAAGAGACGTAACTACTTTAACCGGGCCAGAGCTTGAGGTGGAGAATTATATATTTATATGGGATCTTTTGCGGGTTGGAATCCACTTGTGAGGGTTTAAATTAGTGAGTAATTAGAATTAGCATAAAGAGTAGTGTGACTTTTCCCACCGAGACAGCCGAGAGCAAGAGTCAAAGCCTCTTAAAGCCATGGCGTGAATGGCATTCATTTAATTACGGTTGCTTTCTCTTCGCTTTCAATTAGAGGGCTTTCACCGCTCACTAATTCTTTTCGCATTTCGCTTGGATGAACCCCCAGACTTTCACTCACATTTGCATCCTCCTCGGTGACATCATCTGGCCTGACAAGTTCCAGCAGATTTAATACGCGGTTTTTAACCGAACTCTCCCTCGGCTAAAAAGCTTTTACTGGCGTACATTTAATAATCAGACGAAACTTCTTATGTTAATTTTGGTCTCGAACCGCGAAAAATATAATACAAAAGAGGCTGCTTGAAATAATGAAATATATTTCTTCACTCAAAGGATTAATATTAATTCCGCGTATGCACTAATGCCCCTTCAAGGAATTAACCCATTTGAATCTCTCCAAAAGAGTTGAAAGTTTTCAAATTCAAAATGGATGAGCAGCTCGTTCATCAGCACTTCCCCCAATCTTTATTTGCATAATAAACAAATTGTAAAGTTTCTTTTTCCCACTGCGATTCGGGCCAACTTTTTTTCACCCTTTTTTTCTTTGATCCGTAACTTTTTCTAAATATATTCCTCCCTCTTTTTAATAACATGTGAAAATGGGCTCTCTCATCCTAAGGATTTTACGAGAGAGAACTCTGAACCGAAAAAAAAATCAACATTGGATTTCCAATGGCTTTAATCCTTTGAAGCATTTTGTGTTTGCTCGACTTTTTTTATATTGCTTATTTTAAAGAATTTCAAAGTCTTGTAAAGATCAGCCAAAATAGGATGCTCAGGATAAAAAGATTGGCATTTTATTGTCCTCGTAAAATTATACCTGATCGTTGGGGGAATAAATTGGGCTCGAGATAAAGAAATAAAGAAATCAATTATAGATTAAATTGTACGTGTTCTCCACCAGGCCTCCTCGCATTTATACTCTCTCAATTCCGGGTTACCTGAATTAAAATTCAGAATGTGAATTCGATTCGCGGAAAAAAGTCATCAATTTCTCGCAAGAAATCTCAATTTCCCATCTCACGTAGTACCATTTGCTTTGCGAGGTTAAAGTCTGTAAAAAAGAGACCAAGTTTAGGTATTTATTTACTCTGAAAAAAATTTCAAAAAACCCGGAGAACGGTGTGCACACACAAAAAGGGCTTATTCTCCGGGGGGATATAAATCCCTGTTCGACAGAATTCTTTCACGCTGGGGTCATCAACTATCGCCAGTTGAAACCCCCCTATTTACAAATACAAGTTGAATTTAAAGTTCAATTTTGCTAGGCCAAAACCCCAAATATATCGAAGTAGGTGTGGGGTGATGTCAGGTCATTTCACTTTGGGACTGTTTCTCCCCCACATGGAGACACCGGAATACACTAGATATGCAAAAGTTTATTCAATTGAACCATATTCCCTCGAGAGTTAAAAACCCAATAGTTATCGCTCTATGATTTCTCCTCTAGCATTTCCTTCCGCTATTATACAGCAAAACCCCTTTGAAATTGAATTGAAGTTGAAAAACAAACTCTACGCTTCAATGAGCCCGGAAAATACATGATTTAGCCGGGAGGAGAACAAGACAAATGCTCCAAAGGATACCAAGTTGGATTCAATCAATCTCAAGTGCATCCTTTTTGAAAAAAAGGGAAGATTTTCAGGGTGAATATTTTCATCCGAGTGAACTTTGGAGGAGTTGGAAGGGGATTGGGTTTACCATCAGGAGATGTGATAACACTATTAAGGGTACTTAATCCCTTGTACAAACATAGTTATACGAAGGGGGAATTATCCCCGTCCTGACCAATTTAAAACCCAACAATTTGATGAACTTCTTCAATAAGGGTGAAATAAGCGTAAAAGAATGCAAGATGTTACGGGAAGATAAAAACGGGGTTGAAAATAACTCGGAGGTTTTAACTTGAAAGTATTATGAAAGGTTAGGGTTATGACTATGTTCAAGATTGGGGTAATCGAATCGACCACAATAATAAAGGATCAAGAGCGAGAGGAGTAGGGGGACTTGAGAGGTTGTTTTCCTAGATCGAATTCTGTATTGCCGGTTGGTTTCCCATTTAAGGGGGGACCTCGTGGTTCTCAGAATTAATGAGATTAAGTGGGAAATGTCTACCTTAATCAGGGGGAGCTAGATCCCCCTAAAAGGAAATGTATTTATTTAATAAAGAGAGGGAGAAAGAGAAGATAGAGTGGTAGTTTGGATCATCCTTTTCCTTTTTAAAGCCTTTGATCGCCCCTTGCTCGCTAACGAACCATTATCCCAAAGTCTCCTCTTATTTAAAATGGCGAGATATTAATCATACAGCTGAGCTTAGGAGGAGGATGAAGTAGCGGGGTTGAGTGGGCTGGAAGATGAAAGGGAAATTGGTGAAAAAGTGTGAGAATAAAGGAGGATGTGGAGGAGGAAGGGTGCGTTTAGGAAAGGGGTGAAGAGTATATCAAAAGGAGGAAGAGTCGGGGAGTCCTCTCGAAACCCGGGAAGAAATTCGAGTTCCGGGCGCTTCTCAACAGATCGGATCGGGGAGCTCTGTGTTTCGCAAACGCCGGGGTTTTTGCGAATCGATTCGCAGCGGCAACGAAAGAGTCCCCAGTCCCACTTAAATGCATATGCACATCCTATCTCTAGCCGTTGGCTCCCACTTAAAACTTCCCCCCACTTCCTACATGATATTATCCTTCTTATCTCTGATGATTATTATTAGTACTAGAACTAGGAGGGATCCCCCCTTTGAATTAATCTCTAGAGAGTAGAGAGGCCATAGCCACTCCTGACAAATTGCCACTCGACTCATTTCTCACCACTTATCACGTTTCGACCATAACCGACACTCTCGCAGAAAGAGTCTTTCAAACAATTTTACATCTTTCGCGGTGTAAAAAGAGATTTTTTGGAATAGAATTTTTAAAGGGGGTAGGATTATCGGAAATGCATTGCTACGTCGTAATGAGTTGGATTCTTCGAAGGGTTTATGGATTTAAAGTTAAGGGGATCCCTCATTTGGAAATTCACCGAAGCAAATTAAAAGGGATTGGGTCACCCGATCGGCCTTTTTTCTTAAACCTTCAAAATTCCTCGAATTTCAAACGAAAGATATCGAATTTTTACCCAGATTTGTACTTAAAAGAGTCTGGAACGGTCGTATCAATCATATTCTTGGCGTTGACGCGTCGCCTTTCGTCTCGCTTAGATTTCTCCGACCCCTCTCCCTCCTAAATTTGGTCCGACAATGGAAAAGGTTCAGAGTATATCATTGCTAACTATCGAAGTATTTTTATACCCGTAACCCTTATTAGTTTCCTCCTTTAGATGATTGTTAGGTTTAGTTAGAGATGACACGCTGAATGACAGGAATGAAACCCCTAGAGCTGGAGCATTCTCCGGACTCGTGATTGTTATTTTATCGGAAATCTGCTGATTCATTCCGCTCTGACCGAAATGTGATCGCCTCAATCCATATCCGAATCACAGATCATTTCCATATGAAATTGACTCTCCCCCCTCAAAATAATCCCAGATTGGAGAATCATCCAATCAATTGGAAAACTGAGCATGAGATAAATAAATAAATATATACCTACAGATAGTTTACAAAGGTTCACTCGTAAAACTATGCCAGGAGTCTGAAGAGTGAGTTGAAAGAATCCGATAAAAATCTCAAAACTTTTGAAGGATTTTAATTTATTTGATGACCGACTTTTTCAGGAGGAGGATACTCCAAGTACACACAATACTATTAATCATCGATGGATTTGTGTTTGCCCAAAGTTCCCGAATTGGCGAATTGTCTGACTCGAAACGCAAAAACAAAAGATGAGGTTTCCAAACTTTTCCCATTCAACTAAAGAGTTGTATAACCCAGAGTAAACCAACTGCCCTCAACTTCCTATATGAATACTTGGACCAGTTTGGAGAAAGGAGGAGGAAGAGGAGGATAATGGGTGAATCGATTTGTAAAACTCATCTCTGTGTTTGTCGTATACGGATTACATTTACGACGAGTAGACTAATATCCAAAAATAGAATATTCCAAAGAGTATAAGGCCATAATCAAATATACGAGTATGTAACACAGGACAAAAAGATAAAGGAGAGCAAGACCCGGGTCCAGTTAAACAAACTTAACTCTGTCAATTGGCCAAAGGCCCTCTGACTTGGGCAAAGGAGGAATGACTCGGGGGCATAAAAATACCCAGGAAGGACCCAACTTTAACTATAAAGCCCGACTTTGAACCATTTGCAAAACTTTTCGCGTGGCAGGTCATTTATACAGTCATTCGAGACTCAAAGGGTTATATTCCAAGCTCATTCGGGTCACAAGTTACACTGATTTGAAAATAACATTCAACTTTACTAACTCATTTCCCTATTAAGCTTAGGGGAGAATGCAAACAAAACAAACTAGGAACTAATTGAGAAAACACAGTTACACAATGGTCCAAATTCCAAAATGTAATTATTGGATAATAAACAATTAATCCTTATTAGATATATACTAGTTAGGTAGTACGTAATTAATGCAGGCTTTATTTTGAATTTTTTTAACTCTTGAATCTTGATACAGCGTACTCAAACCCCAAAATAGAAATATGTACATTTACGAGTATATACTGCTGTCTGCTTACCCGTATACAATATAATACCAGTCTGGTACTACCAGACGTATCAGCATAAAATATTCAAGCACCTTCTATTTGCAAAAGAAAAGGTTTTATTTTAAAATTCAAATGTCGAATATCTCGACTTTAAACAAATGTTTCAAAACTTTTTTATTCTCTCCCCGTGCAAACTAAAAGAAAACCTTAATAAATGTGTAGGGTTTTCACCAAAATTTGCCCTCATTTAAATAAGCAAGCAGAGAAAAAAAGGAGTACAGGGAGAGGATCTGAGGATGAGTTTGCTCAAGCTCTCTATTGGCACAAGAGAGAAAAATGTGAACAAATTCTCGTATCTGTTCTGTTATATATTTTAAAAGAAAAAATTCCCGTATTAAAACATGAAGGGGTTGAAGGATTGTAAACTTTGGGGAATTCCGGAGGTTGAAAAGTACGGAAAAGTAAATCAGTTTAAGTGAAAAACTCAAATTCTCTCTTTAGGCGAAAGCAAATAAGGAGGAGGAGGAGGAGGCAGGAGTATGCTGGGGAGAGATTTTAATCCTTTACTTCCCCCTCTCTGATTCGNGGAGTATGCTGGGGAGAGATTTTAATCCTTTACTTCCCCCTCTCTGATTCGCAAAAGGAAGAGCCACTTTTTCCATAATATTCCACTACTTGGGATTACAACGCTGGAGGACACAAAAGATTTCAAATTCTTAAATCTTCCCGATACTCTCTTTCTCTGCTTGCCTGCCAAAGTAAGTACATACTCTGGCACTTTTTCCCTCCAAGCAAAACTTTCCTTACTTATTTCCATACTTCTTCTTTGTTAACCCTAATATATTAAATCCTCTTATTACAAGAACATATTAGACTTAACAGAGTAACTAATAATCACGCTCTATCGGAGCTTAAGTACCCCCGAGAAAACTCTTGAACAAACTATATTGCTCCAAAATTTATAGCTCCAAAAATCTTTTCTTAAGTACAAAGTGTTGGTCCTCGCATTCGGATAATTTGTATAATTAACTCGATCTCCCCTTCCGTTATTGCAGCGTGAATAATCCTCATATTCTCCTATATTCTATGAATTTCTTTTAAACTTTGAGCATTTGAGCTTAAGAACTTGAAGGCAATTAATTGTAAAAGTTTTACAAGATGAAATTGCATGAAAATTATTCAGTAGATAATAATAGGCATGTAATTACTTTGAGGATCTTATGCAAATATCCTTGAAAAATTTGGGCCGAGTTTGAAAAATGATTTTTTTCAGATTCCGTTGAGTTCTGACTTTTGAGAGATTTTAAAATCTCAAAGCACGTTTTTGGCTCAGATTTTTACAATGCATGAAATTAGCCATCATTATTCGAGTTGAAATTGAAAATGAATTTCGAAGAGTGTCGATTTAAAATTTAAATAAGGGTGCCCAGTCTCAAATAGTGGGCAAGAGTGAAGCTAGATCTGATAAGGTTTGATTGATGAGAGCTCCCCTCCTTTAAATACGAATTTTACACCTGATTGAGATAGGAGGCGTGATAAAAACCACCTCTAGTCATGTAATAAATACTTAAACACAGATGGAGGCGAGGGAGCGAGGGGTGCTGCTTTAGTTTTTATTGCACACCGTTACATTCAAATTTTACATTTAAAACTCGGGCTGATGTGCATCGTGATTTCTTTGCGGGAGATTGAAGTAGCCGAAAGAAATCCCGAATAAAAAATGGAGCAATGCATCATAAAAGGGAGTCGAGGTTGTTTAAGGGCCCGTATAACAAACCTTCGATCGGTTCTACAATATTACTGCAATTATGGCTGCAACACTCTGTATAATTAGAGGGAAGAAAAGGTTTTAATTTGGGGGTTGGGCATTCGAGCCTTTATAAATATTATGCGCGAGTTAGGGGCAAATAGCAATTTAATTTCAATATTGGAGAACTATTAAAAGGTAGATAAAATTCCAATGCAATGCAGGTACATAGTCCTACTACTTCCTACCATTATCTTGCGATAGTACTAGTAGGTATAAATTATAAACAATGCAAACAACCGTGTAAGAAACAATATTACTCACTAATATTGAATACAAAAGGAGTGCTCTGTGTTAATTATACTCCCCGCTGTGCTCCAGCCGTGGATTATGTCGACTTCAATCACTCTCCGTTCATTACCGGTGCTCTGACGTATTCATATGCAAATATATCCCCCTGTAAAGTCAACACACGAGACGCCTTAACATTTAATAATAACAAATGTGTGTTCGGTTCTTGAGAGAATCATAATGAATTGTAAACAAAGAGTGGGGGAAGATTTTTTACTCCCCCCAAGCGTAAGACGCACACGTAAGTCGGTGCAGTGTGAAAAAAAGGCTCAGGATGCATGCATAAATTGCTGGGGGCAGTAAGGCGAAGACATATTGATTTGTGTTACATTCGAGGCATAATGTACCAGGTGAGAGATTACATATTTAATGAATGCAGGGAGGAGGAAAAGTTAATACCTGTCTTGATCTCTTTGAAGAGATATAATCTGCATATTCGGATTCATAATACATGTGTAGATTCGATGGATCTGATATGAGGGAGGGCTGCTAAAATGAAAGGGACAATGCAAAGTATTAAAGATGAATGTTAAATACACACATGTGAATTGAGAGGATTGAGATTTGCTGTCACTTTAATCGGGGGAGGGATCTGAGACTTGTGAAGTATTTCATTTCCTAAAAACAAATTGCTAGCCCGTAAAAAAAATGTAATAAAAGAACAATCAGAACGAGAACATTCGGGAGTTGGGAGGATACTATGCAAAGAAGGAAGGATATAAAATGAATAAAAGCCCTCAAGATGAACAAGGGATGTAAAATAAAAACATGAACGCAATTCAAGAGTAGCAGCAAAAGAAAAAGGAGGAGGAGGAGGAGAAAGGTCCCAAGAGAGACGAGTGAAATTTTTACGATATTGCCATACATTTTAAACCCACCTTTATAAATAGATCTCATATTCCTTCAACAACTCGGGTAATGTTTGTCCTCGAGGGAGCAGAAAGTTAAATCCAAATTCCGAATGCAGCCCGAGAGGTGAAAAGTGAAGTGAAGGGATGACCTCGCTTTTCACACACAAGCTCCCCTATCTTTGTATCATATCAAGCTTTGAGCTGCTGCAAGGCTGCAAGTTGTATTGACTGGGGAAAATAAAGATGAGCTTATTCGGAGAAAGAATTCATCCGAATGGGGAGGAGGAGGAGGCGAAGGAGGAGGAGATTCTCGCTTTCTCTCTGCATTACCTCACATGCCAAATGCTAAAAGATCTCAATTCGGAAGGCAACCCTTCAACTCCCTTTTTGGACCTTAAGGAGAGATACACTTTAAAGAAAGTTCTCTCTTGAGACCGATCCCGTTTATGATTCCAAACAGAACCCCCACTATGCTAAAGGGAGCAGCTCAATTGTATGTCCTTATCCGATATTCCTTTCACCTTCTCCCTCCTTTGGCAAAGTCTATTCGGCCGAGACCATATGCGCATTTCAAATGAAAAACCATGAAAAAGGAAATGGAGGGTAACCTGAAATCCTGTATTTCACGGAGCCAACTATCCCTCTAATTAAGTAGGTACATGTTTAAGGAGCCCCTTAATCATGAGCACATAAATAAATTACACTCCAGGAATCTGTGAATTGAATTTGCAAAGTTTTTCTTGGTTTTTTTTTCGGGGGGATAATATAAAAAAAGAACGCATTCTTTACAAAACACTGTTGTGAATGGAATGAATTTTCCATTAAAGATTAAAGAAGAAAGAAAGTGGAGCAATCCCTTTGAGACTTTCCATTACGTCCTTAGGACCTTTACGATGGGTAGCTAG
>JAAZTK010001741.1:0-13016 GCA_036507255.1 Megalothorax incertus
TGGGCCTCTAGTCAACCACCATGAGTGGATTTGGACCTCATGTCCTTATCCTGAGCCGGTCATTATTTAAAGTCCATTGCCTCCAACATTTCCGTAGGCCACTCGTAAAATTCTCGTCAAATCACTTTCTTCCGGTCTCTCATTATGTTTGTTGTGGGGGTTGGGTCATGGGGGGTGACCGGAGGAGTCAACGGAATTATATCCAATTTCAACCACATCGTAACTTTTGGTCAAAAAAGCCCAGTGTTCCAGAACCCCCTCCAGACCCCAATAAAAAGCTATCCTTATTTCAAAAGTTCAAGAAAATGTATAAGGATTATTGGTAAGTCCTTTAATTAATCTAACACAATTAGCAATGAAGAATTGCTTATTTAATAGACATTATTGTCATCTTTTTCTTTTAGGTATGTACTGATTCCAGTTCATCTCGCTACTTCAATAGTCATTTTTGGAAGCTTATATCATGTAGCGGCAAGGTATGGCTTTTTATTTATTTTTTAAATGATGATTTTTATATAATTTTGAATTGTTGTTTTTATAGTGGGATGGATCTAAAGCCTTATTTGGAGTATTTGGAGTATATCGGGTTTACTGAGCACTTTATTAAAAGAATAACTGAATCTTCGGCAGGAAATATTGGTAAGTTTTTAATACGATTTACCCTTGTATTTTATTTGATTGAAATGTGTACGCTCATTGAACTTTTTTTATCTCTTTTTCAGCCATTGCTTATGCTCTTTTCAAAATAATTACCCCTATTAGATACACCATTACAATTAGTAAGTAAAATCAAGCTTGCAATTTTGTAAATTATAGATAAATTATAGGTAAAATTTAATTTGATTTAATTTAAAGGTGGAACTACTGTTGCAATCAATTCTTTGAAAAAGTTGGGGTACATTAAACCAGCAAGTCAACTGATTGAGCAAGGATTGCATAAATTGGAGGAATCTGTAGAGCATCATCACCACCATCATCCTGAGGGTGGTAAGCATCCTGAGGCTGGTAAACATCACAAACTTGGTGAAGCACCAAAGGCTCCTGATACTCAAAATGCATCAGAATCAGAACTATTCCCACCAGGAGAACCAATTGACACCCCTAGACCACCAAAACATCCAGACCCTCCCCCAAAAACATAATGATTAAATATATTAGGGATTGTTATTGGCCTTTTGTCAAATTTGGAAAAAGTAGATTTGCAAAATTACTTTTGAAAAAATTATAAAACTATAAGCATTAAGTTTAAAGTTTTGTATTTAAATTACATATTAGGCTTTTTGTAAAAATCTAAAAATATTATTATGATTGGTGACTTATTAAATCTAAACTGTCCAGTGTATTATGCAAATTAGATATCTAAAAAATATACCACTCATAGATAATCTAGAATACTAGATATCAAGCTAATTCAACGTCCTAAATCTGTATTATAATTTATCCAGCTACTTTAATACAATAGGTATACTGATATATCGTACTATCAATTGACAATGCCTATTAATAATAGTAAATATTAATTTTATACAAATCATATTTAATAAAGCATGACAAATTCGTTTAGAATTGGAAATCAGTTAGATAGTCATTTGATTTATATTTTATACCATTATATTTTACAGTAAAGTTGTAATAATATTTCCTAATTGTAATGATGGGTACCAATTAATCAGGTACCTTGAATTATTAATAGTTTTTAACAGCTTTGAAAAGGTAAGTACAGATGGCTGATAGTGATACCCTGTGGGGTTGTAGTATAAAAAGATCAAGGCGTAAATGGTTAACATCATTGACCTCAAATATGTTCAAAACTAACGATATTCGTTGATCATCATATTCATTAATCTTCCTCTTCCTCACGATTAAGTTTTTACCTACCTTTTAAAGCTTGTACAGATATTTTGTGGGAGTAGGTATATTTTTCTTATGTATAATACTAATTACACTCATGACTCCAAAAGTATTTACTCAGGAGCTAGGTATGTATTATGGTAGACCTATATTATATCATATATGTATCTGTATTCTGTACCTACTGAATCAATGATAATCCCATCAATATAATCTATGCATTTAACCTTTTATTAATTATCCCGTTTATAATAATAAATAAAAGCACTTCTAATAATTTCGGCAAACAAATTTAGAGGAGGGAATACGAGTATGATACTTTGTACTAGTAGGTAAGTATAGTAGGTATTACTAGTACATATCAGTAGTGCAATGAGTGACTTTGATGAGTATATCTAGTCAACCTTGCTAGATTCTTCAATTCCTTTCCATTTCCTATTAACTAGGAACTCTCAGGATCAGTATACGATATTTTGCAATTTATTTATATACTCGTATAGTTTCCTTTGATTGGGCCAACCGCATTAATTTAAATATTTTTGAATATTCTGTATATTTCCGGTTCGGAATCCGGATGAGATATTAAATGAAATGTGAGTATGAAATATATTATGAATTATAATAGTACTTTGTATAAGCTTATCATTTATTATAGTATATCAATATCATACAGGTAGATCGAACTACTAGTTACTAATGCATACAGAATACAGATAGTTGTAAAATGTGTCTAGATTCCTAGAAATATGCAATCTTTGATATTTATGTGCAAAATATACCGGCAGGTTATTCACAATGAATTGATTAACCTTGTCCGCTCACGAACTCTTTAGAGGTAATTTTCATTAGACTAGATATAACTAATTCTAAGATTTACCTGATTTGATACTTGAGGAAGGGCAATTATGAATTTGCATTTATCTACACTAACGATAAAATGTGAGCCTTACTAGAAATGGGATGTAACTCGTAAATAACTACAATACTTTAAAAAGTTTAAGGTATATTCCCCTTGTAAGTTCCAAGTATTGTAATTAAGAAATCTGTAAGATTATCATTAGACTTCTTGAACTTATAATTCTTGTCTTTTTTAATTTCAATTCCCCCAAAGACTTATTCAACAAACCTCATTTGTTGCCTACTTTTTTACATTTAATGGATTTTGCTGTACCGATTCAGGCTTTTTAAGCATTTCATAATAAGTTAATAAGTTATAACTAATCCCCTTTAAAGAGGCATTGACAAATAATGCTCGAATAAAATATAACCGGTTCACATTGAAAAATTGAACTCTCAAGAGTGTACCAAAGTTCCTGGCCATTGATCACCACGTGCGAGGTGCGTAAGGCGTAAAGCCGTCATTAATTAGTTTTAACTTTTAAATTATATACAATATTTTGCTCAGTACTAATTCTGAGTAGGGTACTACGATAGATAGATTTACTCTTCTGCTAAATCAAAGGTGTTTTAGACCTGGAAAGATCATAGCTTAGGAAGAAATGAATAGTGGATTAGATCAAATTCCAATTCGCCCCATTTTGGCTGGAGTACAGATTTCTGGATTTCTTTTTCTATCAGTAAGAATTTCTGAATTTGATATCAAATTATCGAACATTAATATACGGATACTTTATTTCCAGGTTGAAGTCATCACGACATTCTTCTTCCTCAGCCTAGAATGGGAATCATATATCGATGATTTTGTTTCTATTAATGAGCCACTTGACCAGGAATATGATTTTATTATAGGTAAGTTGGTTGAAAAGATATATTTAAGCTTATTCTAATGATTTCCATTTGTTTAAGTTGGCGGAGGCGTCACCGGTAAAAACTTTATCAATCGGATCAATCTAATATAATTTAAGTTCAATTGATTCATTTTGAAATATCTAGGAACGGTTTTGGCAGAAAGACTATCAGAGAATTTCGATGTTCTGCTTCTGGAGGCGGGTGGCACTCCCAACTGGGCTCTCAACATTCCAATTCTAGCGTTCCTCCTTCATGGTAGATTTCCGATAGGTAAATCTCCAGATAAAATGTTTTTTTAAAGGATCTTTGATAAAATAATTTTTAGATTGGCAGTACCAGACTGTCCCTCAATCACATAGCTCTTTTGGATTAAATGGAAATGTAAGAATTCGCAAACCGTTATTATAATTAGCACCGTTATATTCCTTTAATGGTTTAATCCTAACATTTGGACAGGTCACCTTTTTACCAGGAGGGAAGAATCTCGGAGGATCAAGCAATATAAATGGTAAGTTAATGCTCTACTGATGCCATTATCGTACGATATTTATAATTATTCTATTTTAATAGGAATGATTTACATCAGAGGAAATCCCAAAGGTTTTGACAGACTTGGAGAAGAGGTTAAGGACTCCGTGTGGTCCATGGATAATGCACTGAAACACTTTAAAAAGATAGAGGATTACGACGGGCATTTTCCTCTGGAGGGACATGGACAAGGTGGACCACAGTCAATAGGAAAGGTATTTTAGTATTTTCCTTAATTCTTATTACAATTTATATTAATCAGGGAGACCTTTCGCCGTTCATTCAAAATTATATGAGGGCTGGAGAAGAGCTTGGATATGCGATAAGAGATCCAAACGCAGACGGGGTGTTAACCGAAGGATTCGCTCCAATGGATTTTTATCAGAAAAGTTAGTTCTATAAATAATTCATTCTATGCACTTTTATTTAATTTGTTCTTAAAGGGGGAAGAAGATGGTCCACTTATACTGGAAGAATTAAACCAATTCTCTCAAGACCTTCTCTCACTATCAAACGTTTCTCGCTTGTATCTCGGGTTTGCCATATTTTGTTTTTTTGAGGGACGCTTTCCTCAAATCCTAATTGAAACCTTTTAAATTTAATCCAGATTCTTTTGAATGATCAAAATGAAGCATATGGAGTTGAATATATCAGACATTGGCGTGTTCGCCAGGTAAGGGCTCGATTTGAAGTCATCCTTTCTGCTGGGGCGTTCCAATCTCCAAAAATCCTGATACTTTCCGGAATTGGCCCAAAGGAACATCTGGAAGAACTTGGGGTATTAATATTTAAAAAAATATTTTATTTAAAAGTCAATTTGTTAATCAATCTTTGAATAGATTCCAATGAGAGTTGATCTTCCTGTTGGGAAATCTCTTCAGGATAAATATGGTGCCCTAATTGGACCCTTTATAGGTTTTTAATTCAAGATTTATTGCTCAAAATTCTGATATTTGGTAAATCCTTAAATCATTCAATTTGTCCCCTTTTTTAAAAAGTCGACGATGGTCAATCATTCTTGAGAGAACGAGATTTAACAATAGGTGAGCTCCAATTAATCATCCCAATATCGATAATTAAATTAAATCAATATTTCTCTTATTCAAATCAGGCTCCTGGAATCAATGGCTAACAGAAGGAACTGGGAAAGTCGCAAGCTCAAGAGCAGAAGCTACCTTTTCAATTTGCTCAACAATCGCCAAATCTGAAGAATCTGAAACGGACCATTTTTCCTTAAATTCGCTCAATTCCACCCATTATTGTGATCCTGATATTCATACTTATGTAATTAAATTATGCATACCTAATAAAAATGTCAGTAAAAATTAAAATTGAACATTTCATTAAAATATAGGTACTTGCGGCTAGTTATGATGATACAAGTGATGGAGAAATGGCCAAATCATTCAATTTCAAACCCGAAGTACTTCGGAATTTTTTCAGCCTTTCCAAAGGGAAAGATTCATTCCTCCAACTTGTGACCCTGTCCAGGCCTATAGGGTTTGGAGAGCTTAAACTCAAAGAGAATTCACCATATTCAGAAGTTTTAGTCGATCCAAAGTATTTAAAGCATATAAAATAATGCATTTTAGATCACGAATATAGTATTAATATATTGCCTACAGGTATTTACATAATCCAACTGATAATGAAAGTATTAGTGGAAGGTAGGTAAATGAGGGAAAATACATTAAATACGGATATTTAGTAATTTAATTCAATATTTCATTTATTTAGCTATCAAGATTGCAGTAAAGACAGTTGATGAGACTCAAAGCTTTAAAGAGATCGGAGGAAAGCTTTTGCCTGTGCACTTTCCAGGTTGTGAGGGCCATCAATTTAAATCAGATGGTACGATAATATCTTTGAATCTTATTAAACCCCTTTAAATTAATTACAATTTTGAATATTTTTAGAGTATTTCGAATGCATTGGAAGGTACATTACCCACCATAATAATATAATAATTCTAATTTTAATGACAAAATTTAAAAAAAACCAATTACACTAGACACGCCACTTTAACAGCTTATAAATATTGTGGTACTTGCCCAATGGGGAAAAATGACTCAAAATTCGCTGTAGTCGATTCTAGATTGAGGTAAATCTTATATTATCTAAACTTAATCTAATTATTTAAAACTATTTGACTTTTTATAGGGTGTTTGGAATCAAAAACCTAAGAGTAATTGACGGTTCTGTGTTCCGAGAGAGAATAGTAGCCACTAATCAAGTATCGTGCCAAGTATTAGGGGAAATTGCATCTGAATTTATTAAGGAGCAATACAAATCATATAAAAAATTTAATTTAAAGCCATAATAAACTAAAATGCCATATTATTTATTGAGGAAAAGTATACTCGGAATCGCTTACTGCCTCCTCCTTAATTTTTGGGGTAACTGAGATCTTGTGATTTAACTCAGATGAAGCTTTTGCTCTTGAAGAATTTCCATTCACTCTCAAATTTGAACTCCTATTCGATCTATGTCGATGGTGGATCAGCTTCCTTGAAATCCCTTTGAGATGATTTGGTCTCCGATTGTCCTGCCAGTCGAGGATATTGCTCAAAAGCCGGATATAACGAATGGCTAGGCGGAGAATCTCGTTCTGGAAGGATCAGGAAATATAAATTTTAATTTGGAAACAATTTAAAGAAGAGATTACCTACCTTTGAGAGCTTCCGGTCTGGAGGATAGGTTGGAACAAGTTTCCTAAAGAAGTTAATGTGTTCAATCCTTAGTTAAGAAATGGATTTATAATTTTAAATGGACTGGAATTTACCTGAGTTCGGAAAAAGCGCCAGAAACGTTTTGCTGACGCCACCGTTCTCGGGTGTTTGTAAAGAATTTTCGAGGGACACGATCTGGATAAGCTTCTGACCTTTGACCTTGACCCTCTCCTGCAATATGTGAAGTACCCGATCCTGAGGAAGGGTTTGGAGATGTCAGAGGAGTTAGTGCAGGAGCTGTTGAGGAGGACGAGTGATGCATTTTGTCAGAGTTTGATGCCTGGAATTATTTTTAAAACTCTTTAAATATAGAAATTACTCAAGGAAATACAGATGGGTTTCAAAAAAAAGTAGCAAGGGTTTACTTTGATAAAGGTTCAATTTTGTCAAAAAATTTACCTTCCCCTCTTTGATGTCCATGTCACCGTTGGTTGAATCCCCATCAAAACTCTCCATGTCCTCAAATTCTGATGAAAAGTCAGAATTCATGGATGTGGGTGAATTGGAGCTATTCTTGTTATTAACTGAAAGGTCGACCATCTTGACAGAGTTGATTAAAGCCTTAAATAGGGATCTAATTTGAGAATAAACCGGCTTTTGGGACACTTGACACTTGATTGGAAGCCGGCTGTGATAATGAATGACACTTGTCCACGTTTTTTTAAGAATTAACTGGCGGAATCAAAATACCCCTCAAACAAAAATAATATCTAATGTCAATATGTCAATATTTGTCCCTTGGATTGAAGCTTATTTATTCCAATCGAGTTCCAGGATCAGATTACAAAAATGACACTCATCCTCAATTATATTTGTTCAGGTTTTGTTATTTTCTGAATCTTAAGACAAATATTTGAATTTCAAAAAAAATCGACACATTTGTCAAATAAGTCCCCTTCCGGTCCTTAATTTCTGGCTCAATCTGGTTTCTGTCCCATTATCCAAGGGCAAATGTCTCACTTTCAGTTTAAAAATATAATTTGCTTATCAATTCATGGGACCAACTTCCCTTGAAGCCCCTGGAAATAGATACTTGTTTTGGCTTTGGGAGATTCTGGGCCAGAATGAGATCTCAGACCCTTTTTTGCCCTCTCTAGTCCCCTTTTGGCCCGCCCCTTTTTCGTCGAGTTGAATATGCGCCCCAAATGAAAAGAGGGGATTGACTTTTGCTCCCTCCCGAATCCCGATTCTTGGATATAAAACCTCCGGTGTATTCAACCGCATAATCCTTCATAAAAGACCGCCGCCCGATGATATTCATGAGTTGGATCTCACTTCCGCGGTGACATCCCCTTCGGATTTCAATTTGCGAGACGCGTGCCGACACGAGCCCACCTAAATATTATGACTGGGCACCTCCGAAGGGGATTATAAAGATTTAATTAGTATTTAAATGAGTGCTCTCTTTCGAATGAAGATTTAATCCAAAGTATAGTAGTTAAATTAGATAAACGAAGTATTATTTTTAAAAAAATTATATTTCCTTTAGGTTATATCTATAAAGGAATGGAGAAGCGAGGCTGTGAGAGTAATATTATTGGCTGTTAGAGCTGGTATACTTTTTTTTTGGTATACTTGTGAAATTCACACTTTCATATGACAAAGTGGATTTCGGTCGATTTTGTATTAAATCCCTTATCTCTCCGAAACACTCCCTTCTTCCTACAAGTCTTTCCCGTTCTTTCCCACAAACTACCCCAAAACTGACTTTATATTAATACAGACATTTTAACATCGTATGCCTTCTTGATATTTGGAAATATTATACGCTGATACATATTTATTATTATCATTTACTGCAGCTACAATATTAGGTAATAAATACAAAGTTATTAACAAAAATTAACCATAAAACTTTTAAATAGCTAGCGACCTAGGATTTGAATCCTTTCAATTTGGAACGGAATCATATTCGAAACCAATGTTTGACAAATAGATTAATCCTAAGTAGTAGTATATGTATTACATCTCCTTTGATAGCTACGTACTTAGTATTAGTAAACTACAAATATTAATTTTTTACAAATAAATATAAATGGACGAATTAGAATTTAAATTGACAAATTTTATTTATATATCTGTAATATTTTGTTCTTTATTTCAGTAAGCCTTTATAAGGATTAAAAAACATGAGGGGGATGCTTGACTTTTTATCAATTTGAGGGATTTTAACGAGTTGGAGGGTCGCGTGTCCATACACGTGCTAAAAACTCTTTTTACTCTCATTTGTCCATCCTTCAAGTCCAAGGATGCATGATGGGAAAAATTAAATGCAGGACATATTATTACAAGGTATCGTAAAAAAGCTTGTAAGCTTGTTGGTAGTACTACCATTATATGGTAGTAGTACCTATTACATAGGTACTATCTGTACTTATAAAACTGCATTATATAAAAAAAATTAAAAATATCCTAAAGTAGGTAAAAAAATATCCTTATATTGTATATTGCTGTACAATATTTACACTACAAGGCACAATTGGTACCCTAATATCTGTATTACATACTGTGCTAATCCTAAGTAGTAGTACCTAGTAGGTAGTATTACTACTACGATAGAATAAATTCTCATTTAGGAAGTATTTAATATTATACAGCTTAATCATCTGAAATTAAATTAGCAATCCGGTAATGGTACATTGTTTTCATAAATCGTAAATGTATTGAAAAAATTATATCGTCTGGTATTTTATTTCATCTGAAATTCTCATGTCTCATTCTCATCTTTTGATGCTTTAATTAAACATAAGATTTATATCTAATCCTAAATACTATTATTATTTGAAATAAGTAGTAGGTATGTGGGATATTGTAAATAAAAACCTCGTCATTTTGTGCTGCAACTCTAGACAATTTTCCCACAATTACTACTGATATTTCCCATTTAGGAATACAGCGTTAATGTTTAATTTTAACCACAAATGTTAAAAATTTTAACAATCCTCAGGAATTGTCCACGCATCAAAGGAGTTACCCAAGCTTAATCCTAGGTATTATAATTATGTCGGATTGATTTCTTTTTTCAAAGTTAAACTTTTTTACGATATATCCTTTAAAAGTTCACGAGATAAAAAATTATTAATCTAGCGGCACGCGTTCAATTTGTCATTCCTCCCTAAAAACCTTTCATTTCAAGCCCATATCACTAAAGCCCATGATATTGTATGGCCCTGATTTGTATCAATTCATCCCTCTAAAGTATCAACTACGCTTGCACCAATGGCCTAGTTCTTATCTTTGTAAACTTGCTAATGAATTTCAAATCAGCTCTCGATATTTAATCCGGATAAAATTGAGAGCTTTATTTTAAAAATTCGATTTATTCTAAAATACAGAAATGCAAGCAAGTTTTACACTTTAATTCCAGTGCTTATTACGCTTTTTAATTGTATTTAAAAGCTCTTCCTTCTCTGAATCAGCCATCTTCGATTTTCGGGCGTCTGCAGCTTCCTTTTTGGCCATCAACTTCTCATATCTCCATGCAATGATCCAAGCTGACTTTTCAAGCTCTTTTGAATAAGTGTAGATATATCAGTATAAAGAATGTTTGAAAAAACACAATTACCTTCCAAATTCCTAATTTTTCGATATTCATTCCTCAGATAGTAAATTCGCCACAAGTAGCCCAGAAATACGAGAAAGAAAGCTGCAGAACACACGGAACAATTAAATTGCATAATTCTTACCTAAAAAAAATCTGAATTACATACTTATAATGATAAAACAAGCATATGAGATGAGGGAGTAGCTGTTGTCTTCTATTTCTCCCATCTTTGTGAATGCTAAAAGCTATTGAATTGGATATCCAAAATTTGGATTCCAAAATCCAAATGCATCAAAGAGAAATTATGATATTGATACCCCATCTTTTACTATATAGATATTTAGTAGTTTGGGAGATTGCAATAATAGTAGTTTCCTCAGCTTTCTAAGCTTGGGTTACCCCTCAAAGCAATGCAGTATGCACACATTGAATTCAATGTGCACACATTGAAAATGCCCTTCAAATGACAATTAGCGAACACTCACCTCTTGGGAGTCTTGATAATTGATGGGTTTCTTACGCCTTGGAAGATATGGAGAATGCACACGCTTTTATATTTATAATATCAGTAGTAGTAGTAAGGCCCTTAATAAAGGATTTTAGAATTTAGACCCATCTTCATCTTAATCAAATCCAAAGGCTGTACATTATAGTAAGTTACAGGTAATACATATTTGATAGTTTGAAATTTTTATTTTAACCTTTGAGGTTTGTAAACTCGATGGACAAGGTTAGTAGCTCGGAAATGGGCTCTTTTTGCGCATTTAGTAAAATGATAAAAAGATACATTTCCAAAAACCTCAAGGCCCAAGGTTTTAAAAAAAATTTAACTTTGTCTATCCCTCTTTGGTTCAAATTAGATTTCAAATTAAGTTAATCTTGACTAATATGTCTCTTTGTTTAAAGTCATATAATTTAATTAAGCATCCAAACTTTCTTTAAATTTTTTTCCTTTCAATAATCTCCCCATTGTCTTTGTCCCCAATCGTACCCCATTAAGTTCAGGGATGTGTTTCGAGTTCTAAATATTTCGACCATTTCAGCTCTCCTCGTAGGTATGGCTATGTGATATATCAGTATAATATGGACATCTTATGCAACTTACGTATGTAAGAAGGTAAGTAAAGTAGAGTAGGTAAATAAATGCTAAAGTGGATCTTGTGGTGAGAGTAATGACCAAATTGAGTCTTTTACTCTGCTCATGTAGGCGAAACAATACTTTTCCTTAAGCCTAAACTTATAGGGCGTTTATTAAGCATGCAAAATGAAGGGGGTTTGCAAAAAAAAAGTAAAACTGGACTGTCAAGAGATGCAACTCCTCAGTATTAAAACTTGTTTTGAGATAGGAAGATGTGAGTGAACCAAGTCAGGTGATTAAACTTATCGAAGCGTATATACGGAAGAAGTACAGCAACCTATTGGGGTTACTTAAAGAGATCAAATTGGAAGAATTCAATTTCTTGAAGTGCATTCCGTGTAACTGCTCAGTTTCAGTTGGGTTATTGCCTTGTAAAATGGAACACGCATATTTTAAATCACAGTTGATCTAAAATTCTAAATACACCTTTAATTCTAAGCCAAGTTTATCAGAGTTTTTGCATAAAAACTTTAAAGTTTTGCGATTTCCGGAATAAATATGGATCTTTTTTTGATACGGAATCCAGTGGAAAATATTATTGACTACAATGTCACGTCAACTCCTTTGGAGCAAAGCTTCCTTGGGTTCGAAGCCTCATTTGATCTCAATTATTGGCGGAAATTTATGGTAATGTAAAGTGTTTTTGCAAAAATTTATTAAATGTACCTAATTTACCCCTCCAGGGTCAGTACTGGTCAATTTCCATATATATCTCAGTCCTCTACGTCTTTCTCATATTTTGGGGCAAGAGATTCATGTCCACTAGGTCTCCGTTTGAATTGACCTATGTCACTCTATTCTGGAATCTATTTCTGGCAATCTTATCATTCTCTGGTTGCCTCCGAGCACTCCCTGAAGTTATTCGCCTTTTTACCGCTAATGGAGTTAGCAAGGGCTTCCATCAAACTGTTTGTACATGGTATGAAATTTACGATATAACGTTATTTTAAAATATTAAATTACTATCAATTAACAGGGAGGATCATAGCTCCGCTGTAGCGTTTTGGGGTTGGTTGTACACGCTTTCGAAATGCATGGAGCTCCTGGGGACTTTTTTAATTATTCTCAAAAAACGGGAACTTTTGTTTCTTCATTATTTTCATCATACAACTGCGTTCCTATATTGTTTTTACATTTATGAGGTAGATTAAAAATTAATATCATAATATAATTTGATATAAATGCAATTAACATGAGATCGATTTTTATTAGAGTTATGATTCCACAATGAGATGGTTTGGAGTTACCAATTCTTTTGTACATGGAGTAGTCTATTCTTTCCTGGTACTCAAGGTTTGAATATCAATACTTTAATTGTAATTTAATCGTCTCAAATCCAATGAACCCCTTATTTCTTTTAGGGACTGGGTCAAATATTAGGCTTCAAAATCCCAAGAAGTTGGGCTGTGAGAATGACTACACTTCAAATTATTGAAATGTTTGGGGGGATTGCAGTAAATTTGTATACGCTCAAAGC
>JAAZTK010001742.1:0-13016 GCA_036507255.1 Megalothorax incertus
TCCCTCTTAATCCCATTCCGAACGAACGGATCCCAGTTCAATCCGAGTTCGGATCGGATTCCGGAAAATTTAGCTTCGGATCCCAGCCCTAAAATATTTAGGAGATAAATCTCGAAAAAATGCATTTGGGATTCATTTCGAGACTTTAGGTGTAAAGTTTCCTAATTAATATTCAATGAGGGCCGAGGAGGTGGTAAGAACAATAGAAATCTTATCTAAAGGTCCTTGTTCTAACTTTCCCCGTACAACTTCATCGTGACAGTGAATCTAAGCTTTTAAAAACACTTTGGGCACGATCCTTAACGCCTCTCCAAAGGCTAGGGGAATATATGATATTTATGAGAAAGAAATGAGTCATTTTTGAACGGAAAAATGCCAAAAATCATCAGATGTGGGAGATTTATGGATTCGGAGTATTAAAGTGCTATTAAGTGGACTCAGAAAAAGAATCCCGGGTCGAATTGGAATATTGCCCTCAAAAAAAGAGGGAATTGGGGCCAATTCGGAACAATTTTCACCCCCGATTCACAATGGATTAATTTGGGGTTTTTGGGGGAGATGAAGAATCTAGCATTGGAAATATTCTAATGTAAAAAAGCAGGGTTTATTAAAAAAATAATAAAAAGATTGCTTTAAAAAAATTATATTATAAATGGTATGAATAGGATTACCTAAAAGAGTTTTTGGGTTTGAAAGCTACATGTTATTTTTTTACGTAAAAATGTTTTAAATTATTTTTTAATATAGATTAAGGTCACGTTGTTCAATTTGTTTATTTTAGTACTATGATTAATTAGTATAATTAGTATAAGACTATTAAGATTAGTAATATGATTAAAAATAAAAAAATATTAATAATATTTTCACCAATTTTTGCCAAAAATCTTATTTTAATTTTGTATAATGAAATCTATATGAAAGCCTAGCAAGAGCCACGGATTTCATTGACAGACTTCAATTCCGAATTATTTAAAAATGATTTCAAATTTAGGAAAAAATAATGATAAGTTTGTATTCGTTGAATTTGGTATAAATTTTTATAATTCAATCGGTAATACATAGGAAAAAAATCACCACTTTTGGAATATTTTTTCCATCATACGATATTGTTTATGATGCTAATGGTTTTTTTTGCTTTTGGAAATACCCATCGAAAGCAAGGAAATAAAATTTCCGACAATTTTTATACTATTTGATCGGTTTTTTCAACTTTACCAGATTTTTTTATCAGTATTTTCAAGGGATTTCTTCATGAATTAATACAAAATGGCGGAAATATCGGCTTAAACTGCTTTTTGCCTAATCTTTGCCAAGGACCTTTAGCGGAAATTTAAATTTTAAAAAATTGTACTGTCATACCCTATCATTAGAATTTTTTAAAGAAATAGTAAAATACTGGAATACTGCTATACTGGAATACTGCTATTAAATGCCGAATAAATGCATTTATTTCATGGTTATAGGAAAATTTTTTAAAGAGATCAGAAACTTTGTTTTTCGCGAAAAAAGCTTATAGATAAAGTGTTAATCCTAAAATATTGACTCTCATTGGTAAAAAAATATTTTAATGCCAACCCTGGTTCGGAATAGGCCAATATCTAAATACACTCAGGAAAGGCTTTAGGGAATTCATTTTGGAGCTTTTAGGAACGGGAGTTCTTCTCAAGTTGTGAAATGTACTCTCTGAAAGGAAGGGTTTCTCTCTTCCTCGGGTTCGGGGCTGTCACTCATTCGGTTTCCAGTATTTTTTTTGGTTTGTATATTTCTCCAATATATCCTCTTATATAAGGTCTTTTAGTAGGGTTGTTAATGTAAATGTGAGTGTTTTTGAGAGTTTGAGTGAAGGAAGGAAGCGGGAGCGGGTTCCCCTCACTCTCTCCCCATTCCAAATACATGGGAGAATGGGGATAGGAATAATGGGGGCGAGATTGGCAAGGAGAAGATCAGATGTTGTGGACCAATCGGATGATTGATGACCTCCAGAGAACCCCAAAAAATCCGAATTCGGGCATTTTTTGGTAACCCCGAATCAGCTCCCTTTTTTTGCACCCAACTCCCCGGATTCGAATGAATAGAAAACAAGTTTTTATACAGATTTATTTTTCTTGCTTTTTTTTTAAAATAGGATTCACTCAAAATGTGTATTTAAGAATTGGATTGGGAAATCCAAATTTGGGATTATTCCGCGAAATTGGGAAAAATTCGAATTTGTTGGGATTTTTTTAAATTTTATAAAAAATGCCATTTGAATTATTAAATGCAAAAATTTTTTAGATTAAAAAATTTTAAACAGATGAAGTTTTGATCCATGACTGTTTTTACCCAAAATTTCCTAGATAATCCCACCTCAGTTTACCAGATTCGTGGGATTTTATCCACTTTTTATCCCACCCAAATAGGAGGTCGGGAACTGGAAAAAACTATACATTTTAAAATTTAAATGCAAATTCTTAATTTTTTTTTTTTTATATTATTTTATTTTATTATTATTATTATATTATTATTATATTTTAGTTTATTTTTTTAATTCTTAATGATTTTAACCAAGTATTCTAGATGGTCTCCTTTAGTAAGGTGTGGAAATGTTTGATTTGAGGATTTGAAAAATGGTTTTTTCGTTCTGGCGTCCCCTTTAACATGTAATCAAATGGGGGAATGGGTGGACAATGTGGCCAAGGATAGGGCTAATATAATTTCCAATGGAAATTCCCATATGAAATCCCATTAGAAGGATTTTTGGGATTCTAAAGGTAAATATTCGTGCAAATTAATATCTCCCAACCTGAAATATAAAGCCCGAGAATACTTGATTTTGATTAACTTTGCATAATTGGATTTATTGTCCAATTTGAATGTTGTTTTGTATTTAGAAATACCTTATGAGTTTTAACATGGTTTTTGGAGCAGATTTTTAAGGTGAAATAGATATTCAAAAGAGATTCCCAGCCCAGATTTTTGTCTTTAATAAGAGCATATCGGTATTATCCAGAAATATCATTTACTTATACAGAATACAGATAGAGATATGTAATATATGGGTTCTAAATACAAGATTTCACATGGAACACAAGATCCCACTTGAGCAAGTAACCCCTCCGATCCCCGTATCCCATTAAGCCATTAATGGGCCCATTCGATTCACTTACGGTGGCATTAAAGCAATTGCAAAGTGCTTGTATCTCTCCATATGCCCAAGTATAATGCAATAAATAGCTTGTAGAGAAAGTGTATGCTAAGATATAGGCAATAAAAGTTGACTATATCATCTTGAGTTTAAATTTATGGCTCAAAGTCCAACTACGAGTGTAAACAAACCATAAAACTTGCTCTACAACCTGTTGTTCCTCATTACAAATCCGGATAATCTTCAATTTCGAAATTAAACACCGATTTGGACCATTTTATGACAATTTCAGGTGATTTTAGACGGATTTGAACGCGGATCTTGTGATTTTAAACCGAATTTCCATTGATTTACATGTAGAAATGGATATATTCGCATTTTGGACCTCTCAAAAATCAATTTAAAAATTTTTATGACTTTTCCCGATCATTTTTCACCCACAACAATGATCCCTAAACCATTATAAATTTATAAAGATGTATTCAGGGCATATGAACACGCCCTGGGTGTCAAACCTATCGATTACAGCGGATTATTAATGAAAAAATGGTCACAAAGGCTCGATTTCCCATTAAAAAGGTCCAGAATTTCAATATATAGATTTAGATCTAATATTTTGCATTTTTACGAGACTGGTGTCCCTTAAGGGATCCGCCCATTGGGATCTGGATCGGGATAAATGGGAATAATGAATTCGAAGGCGGTGGTTTGGAGGTTATTAAAGGCTGCCGATGAGAGATAAATGGGGGTCGGTTAATAATGATATCAGGGAGTTTCAGGGTTATGAAATTTCAATCCTGCCATTGGAAATTGACCCCTGAATTCTACTATTATGTCAAATGAATAATTACAATTAGAGCATTGTATATGAGGAGGTTGGATCTATTTATAATTTATTACGGGTGTTTTATTAGGCGGTAAAAATTGTACCTAAATTCGAGGAAATCCTCTGAAATCCCAAACAGTGTATTTAAATTGGGAATTTGGGGATTTAGAAGCCGGTTGAGCAATTTATGCGTTAAAATATGTTCTAAATAAATGATAGATTCCTCGAGTATTTTAGGGATTTTGGTTTTATTAATAATGAAATATCATAAACACTTTATTTGGAAAAAAAAATCCTATTGGTGTAAAATTGATGCAGTTTTTCGCCGATTATATTACTTCTGAGATAAATGTGCCGAATATAATCAAAATTAGATCCATCACGATGGATTCAGTTATGTTATAATTATGTATAATTAATTTAATTCTAATCTGGATGTTGATGTTAATTTTTGCTAAAAAATTTGGATTAGAATCGGACTACAATATCATTTGATCCCTATCCCAAATTGGAAATTTTTAATCCTTCGGATCTTTGTATTGAAATGGGTCGGGTTTGACTCTTAAAATTAGGACATCCATCCGACCAGATTCATCCGAACAATCCCACGGATTTGGCCGTGCGGACATCCGATGGCACTTGGGATCGGATCCGAAATTGATTCGAATCCAATCCGAGGAGTTTGGCCGAATCGGATTGAATTGGATCTCCCTCTTAATCCCATTCCGAACGAACGGATCCCAGTTCAATCCGAGGTCGGATCGGATTCCGGAAAATTTAGCTTCGGATCCCAGCCTTAATTATTTCATTGGGACTTTTACACCGATTACTAAATTTTATGTCAAAATATTTCAAAATATTCAATATTAGTTGTAAACCGGGTTTCTTGGCTTGGAATATGGGAAATTTAAATTATTTATAATATATTACGCAAATGTATTTCTTTAAAATTGGCTGCTTTTATTTTAGAATATCCTGATATATGTTAAATCCGGGTGTTTCAGTTAGTTGGGGGAGTAGTCTTCCGATAGCTATCCCTGAATAAATTACGGGGTTCTAATCTACGAGATTTTGTCCATCGAAAGCTTAAGTCCACGGCTAGATTTCATTAAGGGACACGGGGCTCGAAAGATCCCTATCTGCCGTATAGAGTGGGAGATCCAAACAATTCTCATATACAATATACTAAGGGGTATATTGCACATGTGAAGGATAAAGTCACCCCCTGAGGCTTTGCCAGTTGGCCGAGCCAGGGATTGACAATGGCACAATGGCGAGGACCCTCGGATGACGACCCTTGGATGAGGAAATCCTCGCTAAAGTCCTCTCGGATTTCAAATGGCCGTCTGTCCCTTCCCTCATCCTCCGGATACAGCCTTAATATACACAGATGGACGGATTCGGGGCTTGATTTTGATTCAAAATATATTCTTTCAAGGTTCAGTCGACCTCTGGACTCTGGCCCTGATCGAAGTCCCTTCGAGAAGTCTAATTAAATCAATTTTAAGGTGTGCAAATTAATTTTGGAGTCATTTAAGTAAGATTTAAGCACGTGGGGATTGAGATACAGCCATGTGGCAACCTGAGGGAGTACCCTGGTATGGGTATTCTCATCAGAATTGGAACAATCAACATATCCAGAGCATACCTAGTCATCAAAGTCATTCCTACCACCCTCATACTCATTGGTATCACAATGGTAGTACCGGAAATGGAAGCTTTTATGGAGAAATGGGCATTTCTGGTAAGAATTCCCACTTTTTCTATTTAAAATGCAGGTAAATCACCCCAAATTGCTTAAAAATCACGCCAAATCATGCCAAATTGTGTTTAATCCTTACCAAATTGGGTCTAATTTGTGCCCAATTGAAATTCCAGGTCATCTGGAGGTCACTAAAGAAGATCTAGGTCACCCACACGAAGAAATGACCGGAAATGACCTTAAAATCGGGCATATCAAGCCAGAAATCCCCGAAATTTCGGGGAAATCGCACGATTTTGGCAGAATTTCGGAATTTAAGGGACCTGGAGCCCTCGAGAGGACTGGAATTCAAGACCCTTGTACGACAATAAGTCCAACTGACCATGGACAAGACCTAGACGAGCAGGAATGTACCCAATGTTCAATGGATGGAAGGTCAAAGGGGTCACCGGAGCCGGAAATGGCGCCAATGCACCTAGTCGGGAAATACCCTTGGATGAAATTCGGTAAGGTCCATTTTAAGGCGTTTTAAGGCACTTTTTAAGGTTTTAAGGGCTTCCAAATCAAATCTTAAGGTATTAAGGGTCCCTATAATGTAAATATGTATTTCTTAAGTTTATTAGAGGATTTCCTGGGCCCTGTGAATAGATTGAATACAAATTAAGGGACGAAGCAATAAATCTTGCCACTTTTTGAGGGTTTTTCAAGGGGTTTTTTAAGGGATTCCTGTATGTGTTTAGTGGCTTCTCGATCAGATTAGATAGGATTTAAAGACAATGAGAGGAAAGGCGAGGGTTGGACTTAATGTGTGTAAAAGAAAGTTTATTCACTTTGAATCCCCACCTGACAAACTGTATGAACATAAGGGGTGAAAGTGAGAGATTTATGGGTGACGGCCAAAAGGGCCCCCTTCCTTTGTTTTCGGGTTGATATATCGATAAAAAATTAATTTCAACGGGATTCCATTTTAATGTTTTTAATTATTAAATTTTTGTAGGAGAAGGTGGGAATAAGGGCTCCAAAAGGACGAGGCAGACCTACACTCGATACCAGACCCTGGAGCTGGAGAAAGAGTTTCATTTCAACCGGTATTTGACCAGGAGGCGGAGAATCGAAATTGCAACTAGTCTTTTATTGACGGAGAGACAGGTCAGTTTGCATTAGATAGATAAGTGAGTATCTAATTAGATTTTAGGTTAGAAATTGGGGATTTTTATGCCTTTTTATAAAAATTGATTTAAAAGTCTATTGGATTTTTTTTGAGGAAAAATGTTAATTTTAAATATTTAAAGATGCATGTCGCCAATTCGATTCGACTTGATTTCTCCTTTAGTTAGGTAGGGAAATGCTAGACTTGAGGATTTGATAATTTTCACGCCGAAATGTTTAAAAATTCCTATAAATCTATAAAAATTATTAAAACAGTTCAAACCTTGTTCTTACTGTTTCGATATCAATACAGATGGGGAAATGTTTGATTTGAGGATTTGAAAAATGTTTTTTCGCTCTGGCGTCCCTTTAACATGTAATCAAATGGGGGAATGGGGAGCCAATGTGGCCAAGGATAGGCCTAATATAATTTCCATTGGAAATTCCCATTTGAAATCCCATTAGAGCGATTTTTGGGATCTCAAATGAAATTATCTAGTGAAAATTAATATCTCCCAACCTGAACTAAAGCAATTCTAGAATGCTTGCATATTAGGTTGGTAATTGGGAATTATTATGCATTTTTTAAAAATTCTATTTAAAAGTCGGCTGGATTTTTTTAAAGGAAAAATGTTAATTTTAAAACTTTTGTATATTAGATTGAACTTTCTTTAGCTGTGTTTATTAAAATTCTTTCAAATTTTAATATTAATTTTTTTTTTAAATTTTTGATTAAAATGGGCATAAAATAATTATAATTAGAAAATTTGCAGAATGCTCTACTTACATCTGATTTATTTTAATATTTAAACAGATTTAATACTTTTAACTTATAAATGGCGTTAAACTTACAATTTTAAAAAAATGCCTTGTTAAACTGGATTTAAAATGCTAAAATTCTCTTAAAATTCGTACCTGGGAATATAATTGGGCTTTCAGAGTGTTTCCCGATTAAACCGACTGATTTTACAACGTTTTACCCATATCCTAAATCTCCGAGTTTTTCCCACCCAAAATGGCGAGTTGTGGTCAAATTGGGAAAAATAGGATTTAAGGCTCGTTAAGGTTTAGATAAACTTATTTAACTCATATAGATTTTAGATGCTCTGATATTTCTATCTAGATAAACTTTGGTGGGATTTATCAGATTTGAATTTTGACAGAATTAGGAAATATCCGTATGATTTAAACGATAGAATTTTTTGTCTAATCTTGAATGCCATTTGATTAAAATGCAAGTTTTAGTTGGATAAATTTACCTTAAATATCATAGATATATGGCTTGTTGGTTCGATTTTGAATATACATTGTTTTTCCTATACAGATCAAAATTTGGTTCCAAAATCGCCGGATGAAACTCAAAAAAGAAGTCCGAGTCCCTGGTCAAAACCCGCCTCAACTCCTCCAGGGTACTCCGGATGACCTCTACCATCCTCAGATGACCCACCCATATCCGAACACTAATTTCCACGAAGAAACGGGTTCCACAAATAGTTGGTAGACTTAATTAAGGGCCACTTTACGAATTTGAATTTATTTAAAATTTATTTTAATCCGCTTCGAAAGAGCTCTTAAAGTCAAATGTATATTTAATCTAAGGCTCCAAACTATCCGTAATTCTAAGCCAAGTCGAATAAACAAGGTCCTTTTATTGCACAATGTCATAAAATTATAAATATTTTAAAATAGCTCAAAAGTAGACCAAGTTCCTCAATATAAAATATATGTATTAGATATAGGTATATCGACAAAATTTACAAGTGTTCAAACTTAAAAATGTATATGCAATAATACATAAGATTGGATATAGGATATTCTATTTGCTATTTGTGAGATATTGAGTAAGTTCTAATCCTTATAATAAAGTCACAATGTACAGAATAACACGTACTATACGGGGAATACACTGACTTTTATTGCCGGTAGTAAATCAAATGGGGACTCGCGGCTGGGGCTTTACAAACCCTTTACAAAACACAAGGTCTTGACTTCCCCTACACTTAAAAACAGATAACCAAGAATGAAAACACTCATAAATAGTCGATGGAACTCCGGGAACCTCGGTTAACTGATTCTCAAGTGCCCTAAACGGTTTTAAGCACAGCAATTCAACCCGAAGATGCGATTTCAGCAAAAGATTAACCCATTTTTAGACTTTTAGCACAGATTTCCTTCATTTTTCTTCATTTTTAGAACGGATTTTGTACATTTTATACCAGATTTTGAATTTTAAGGACCAAAATTCATTCAAAAACACATTGAAATATCTCCCCCGAACTTTAGATCAATACCCAACTCGATGACTTGCATTTACCTTTCATATAAGCATATTTCGTACCCCTATAAGCCTTAAGGGATCCAAGGGTAGCTTCAGCTTAGGAGCTTAAAAGCCTTAAGGGTACAGGACATATGATTGGCTGTAGTTTGAGAGGGAATTCGAATGGCGGTTGTCCAAATCCAGCTCAAAACTTGTCAATTTTGTCCAAAAATCGACTCAAATTGCAATATTTAACGAAGTGTAAGTGTAAAAAATCCGTTTTGGGTACCCGTTTAATTAGCAGCTTCCAGATCTCAGCTCTAGGGACTTTTCTATTCAAATTGAATGCATTTTAACCGGATTTTTAAGGTAAGAAATAGTCATTTTAAGCAGAAATTCATATGCTATACCCAATTACGCATTAGTTTTCATAATATTTATCAGGATTGGATTTGTAATGCATTTTAGAGAAATTAGCAATTTGTATTAAAATACTCAACCATTAAGGGTATGATTACGAACCATATTAACAAAAAATTTATCGATTTTATTAGTAAACATACCCTTAATTTACTGCATTTCCATATATTACAGAGCAATATTGAATAAATTGCGTATTTAATGCTCTTTAAATACGGATATAGCTATAAATATACCTTAAGGGTACCTCTATTGCCTATTTAATTAAATATTGGTTATATAGCCCTAAATGCTACATATAAAGGTATAGGTGATATAAGTAGGTACATAACCAGGTGAGGTTTTAAGCGTGTAAGATAATACCAGATTATACAGATAATCTATGTATTTGGTGTGGGCAATAAATCCATCGGATTGTGCCAAGTGTAACTGTTTTTTGGTCCAAACTGTGTAAATGTGTAAGGGTACACCTGAAAGGCTCCCGACAACTCCACGAGGAGGAGGTGGAGGGCCCTTAAGGACCACTTTAGAGTGGTTAATAAATTCCCTAAAGGGTTTAAAGGGTGAAATCTGAGGTTTCGAGGGAGGAGGTCAGGGTGGCCCACTCAAGTCAAAAGCATGCTCCCATCCTCCATATTTATGATATTTATCCTCAAACTTTCTATTGTCTCAGGTCATGGTTTATGATAATCCATTGGCATCTTTCGGAAAGACCCCTTAAGACCCTTAAGGCTCCTTCAAAATATAAATATTTAACTGGAAATGCAACAAGACGTCATAAAATTATAAAATCCCATTCATAATATTGGGATTTATGGGTTGCAAGACCCGGAAAGTGGCCCTTAAGCCTAGGGATTTTATTAGGGATGCCCTTAAGCATATAGTTTTACTCTTAGGGACCCTTAGACATGCAAAGTTTTATGGTAGGCCCTTAAGGAAACTCTCTCCTTTATTAATATGCATTTATAACATTGCAATGACCCGGAACTGGGATCTAAAATTGCACCAAGGCCTGATTTTATTGGTTAAAGTGGCCTTTAAGGGTCCAGGGGCCTTAAGGACTACTAGATCTATTTCTAATCAGTCATATCTTGGATTTTGAAGCGTGTGGATTGACCAAAAATGCTCAAAAATGTCCAAAAAGTGCCCAAACGTGCTCAAAAATCCCCCAAAGTGCCCAAAATGGCAGAATTTGGAGGGTAAATGGTGAAAAAAGTGTTTTGGGAACTTTTTTGGACTTTGAGTGGCCCTTAAAGGGATCTGGAGACTTGAAATCTGCAAAAATATGGTAAGGAATTCCCCCTATTGATAAATCATATAAAATTTAGAGAGATTATGGCAGAAATTATTAATTATGGGTCAAAATCACGCAATTTGCACACGCATTAACGCCATTTGTTTCAAATGTCCAATCCTCCCCAATTGCGCACCCTTTGCATGGGGGATTTCCTGGTGTAAAATCATTTATTCTCGAATACTTATAAAGTAATTAGCATGTGTATTATGTACCTTATCTTGATCATTTTGCACGTATTTATACTATGCAATGGATAGGGGAACTCGTTTGAGTCATACACGATTACACGTAAATCTTGCAATTTGTACGGAGTGTAGTACGGAGGTGAATATTAAATAGAATCATGAGATTTATCAATGTAAAATACCTAAATAGTGTAAATAGGCAATTCCAATTTGTTGAGGAATCCTGTAATTTTGCTTGCACAAAAATTAAGAAAATGTGCAAATTTTAAAGCTATTTGGAAAAATATATTCCAAAATTAAAAAAAAACAATATTTAAAGTTCAGATCTGAAGATGGAGTAATAGTTATTTAATATACCAAATTTAACTAGAAATAGTCAGATAATTAACATGTTTAAAAATCAAATTAAAATACTCATTTTGCATATTTACGATTATATATGACTCAAGGTTATGTGGCTAAAGGGTCCTATCCTCGTATGTGAAAGAACCCTTATGACATTAATGGCCGCCCCTTAAAGCCCCAGATTTAACCTTGAGCTTTACAAAATATCCTACAAATCTTACAAATTGAGATTTCAAGTTTTTTGGGGACTTGGGAGATTTTAAAGCATTTTTTTGGGACTTAAAGGGAATCCTTAAGGGACCTTTGAAGACTTAGCGATTTTGCAATTTCCTTAAAAGACGGTCCATTTACGCAATACTGTACTTGAAAAGGGTCATAAAAATTGTCATAAAACGCAACTTATTTCCTGGCGGCAAAGGGTCTGCCTGGATCTGGTTAAGGGTCCACTGAAATACATCACATGGCCATATCTCATGTATAATAATAATATCTAATATGCTCAAAATTATTTAGACAAAATACTTATTAATGTAAATATGTATTATTTATAATAGATTGAAACTCCAGATGAAACTATTTATATTTTTAAGCTACAAATATAATAAAAATATAAAAATCGGCATTCATAAATCACATTATGCAATATAGCATTGCAAGTCCCCAACCTCGCCATTTGGCTGGGAAGAATTCGGGGATTTCCTGGTGGGAACAGGGTAAAATCGGTGGGATTTATCGGAGTAACTTTAACTAATACGGCTTTTAGCTAGGTTTTGCACAGATTGCAACCCGAAGGATTTTTACCAACAATTATTTAATATCCCAAATCAGATCCCACAAATTCAATTCTTTTTACTAGGTACTACTACAATACGATAATTCAGGTTATAAGGATACAAACCTCCATTTAGGCCATGTTAAAACGCCATTCACATTAAAGTACTATTTTGGTTTAGATAATTTAAATAATTTACAGATTTACAGATTTACAGAATTTTTAGTACTTGGCAAAATTTGTAATAGGAATTATTTTTATTATTTTTTTAATAAATAAATGAAATTTTTAATTAATAATTATTAAATATGTACCAGCAATGATTTTGGATCCATGTAATTTCCTCCATGTTAAAGCCATATCCAAAAAGGGTTTAGATAAGGAATTTGCGGAACATATATTGTTCTACAATCCCCCCCCCCACAAATTGTATAAAGAAATAAATAGGGCTGGGATCCGAAGCTAAATTTTCCGGAATCCGATCCGAGCAAATATCAGATTGATCCGACGGATTTCGGATAGGTTGCTTTTACTACTAGTAGTTCAAATCCTGCTATTTTTTTACGCCATTTCTATTTTAAATGGTTATAGGGCTAATATATTAAAAAATGAATAGATTCTTAAATGTCTTTTCTGTTAATTCAATTCAAACCCAAGGGCAAGAAGCAAATTTACGCCAAAATCTGTCGGATTGTTCGTTGTCGGATGGATTTCCTAATTTTATGATTCAAACCCACCTGATTTTAACACAATCACGTTTCGGATCCGAAATTTTCGAATACCAAGTCGGATTTTAAATCTTCGGATTGAGATTTTGGATCCCAGCCCTATACATACAGATATTTGGAATTCCAAACTCTTTGGGCCGACAATGAATCGGAATGAATTCGAATCACAATTGAAATTGGATTGCCATTTGGTTTAGGGATATGCCGGCAA
>JAAZTK010001743.1:0-13014 GCA_036507255.1 Megalothorax incertus
CCCCATGTAGGGCTACCTGAAAGAATTATTGAAAGAATATTGCAACTATTGTGTAAAGAATCCTCATAAAAACATGTGGGAATTGAAGCCAGAGTATCGTCATTACCAGGAGGAGGATGATGACTAAATTGGCTTACTAATTTAATTACCTTTTTTTATTCTTCTTTAATCAACTCGTTAACTACTTTTTTTTAAATTTACGTAAACACCTTCTCGGAATTTCTATTAATACGAGTACCTATTTTTACAATTCATTGAATAAAAGTTTTTTAAGTATTTAATTTTTATTTAAAAAATGTCGAGTTGATTTGTATTTGTATTTTTTTTAGATTGGAAAAGTTTTCATTCAAAATAGTCCTAAAAATATTTACCAATTTCACAAGATGTGTACATATAGTTCATTGTTATTAAATAATTAATAATTAATTGATTTTTCCAAATAGATTTTTTAAATATAGTTATAAAATCCGTTTTATTTATATGAATCGATATCAAGTTTTTAAAATAATTGAATCGTATTATGAATACAAAGTTCAATCTAATTAGACCTATTAGATTGAAAAAGGATACATGTAATTATGTATTCTATAGGCATTTAACCAGGATTTTAGTAGGTGTTGGCACGCTCGAGCTTCCAGAACTGATAAGGAGCCACGAAATCTGAATTTTGATATTATAAAATCAATATCAATATATAAGTATTTAAATCTGCTATATTATTATATTCTTCTCACCTAATTCACAGTCATCCACGGTGAATTGCTGGCCCGGGCTTTTTTTAATGACATTTTTTAATTGCTTTTGATCTAAAATAATTCGAATGCTTACTTTCGAGTCTCAAGGCACCATCTTCCCCTTACTCGAAGCTCAAATTCTACGATATAGGTAAATTACTCGATTGCCAATTAGTATATAATAATTAATAAATCGCAATTTATTTACTCTGATCTCCAATATCTTCTACGGCCCAAGGTTTTGGGTACGAGTCGGATGATGATGCTGGACCCGAAAGATCGTTATGTTTCACAAGTTTATTCGTCATTGTAAATCGGCCCATATCTACAATAATTTGCAGAATTTTAGATTATATCTGTATATTAGACTTGATATCATTAAATATACATTCTGGATTCTCCGTTAAAGTTTCATCAATCGTCCAAATTTGCGTGGCGTCACCCGCGATGTACTCGCTACCTAAGACCCTGCCATCCTCTTGAACCGTTGCAACCTTAAAGTTATAAAATAATTAAATTAATGATTATTTCTGGGCTTTTTTTATAAAAATTACCAATCCGGTAGCGACATTCCGAATCACGACATCCTTCCACTTCTTTCCTTTAGCTAGTTCGGCGGCATTCTGCTCAGGACATGAGCCAAAAACAACGCCCAACCCAATTGCAGCAATTAAAAGAAACTTCATGACTTTGAAATTATTATTATTTTGAAAGGATGCAATTTAAAAATATTATAGTATGATTTCGAAGCAGATTTGGACATGGCTTTTATACTAGTCTTTATTTGGCAATGGATTTAATTTTATAATGATTTGTTTGATTTTTGTATGACTGGACATGCATAAGTCTCCAGAATCCCAGATCCTAGAACGGATCCTGAGAAGAATGACTTTTTAAGCCTTGCAAATAGTAGTATTTGCATTGATTTTTATTTAATCGAATTTAATAATATTTCTATATATAAAGTTCATTATACTCAGGGTCCTCAATCCAATTATACTCGATCAATGATCATAAATAATATTGAAAACATTGACAAATTACGGAGATATATCGATAGGCATTTTACATATTATATGCGATAATGTCCGCGGATTAAAATGTCATCCATATCGGATAAGATTTAATATTGTGACATATGCACATGGGCAAGGTTAAAAACCTTAATTTGATAAGCTTGGTTTGGGTGTAATTGTTTACCCCTTAAAATAATCAAGCAATTTTAAGCTTTATTTTTTTTAAAAATACCAAAATAAATTTTGAAAAAAATCATAAATTCATTTAGAGTAGTAATATAATGATTAATGAATAGGCTGATTAAATTTAAAGGAGAAAGTTTTATTATTTTTTAATATATATATTCAAATTTCAATTAATATAAATGTGGATGGTTAACCTTGATGAATAAATGGGAACAAAGGGCCATTTGAGAGGATTTTCAAAATAGTTTTTAACAAAAATTGAAAAAAAAAGCTAATTGCGAGCAAATATTTGACTTTCTCCTCTGTGAATCAGTCTTATCTGTATTAAGTCCTATCTAAAGTTAAAATTATATCGGGGTTAAATGCGGGTCAAATTCCTCCTCATCCTCATTTCTTTAATTGGACTCCTCATCCTATTTGAGTCTGTTGAAAGTAAGAAGTCTAAAGGAAAGTCGAGGAGCCTCTATGAGAATGATGAAGAGGAGCCTGGGATAACGAAAAAATCAAGAAAGGTAGCAGCAGCAGCAGCAGCAAGTAAGGAAGAGGATGACTCTACAGTTGGTGATACAGTTGAGGATGTAGTAAGGACTATTGATGGAGGTAAAATTATTAAAACTAAAAAGAAGAAAAAGAAGACAAAAAAACAAATGGAACCTGAGGAGTCTGAGGGAGGATCTGGAGGATTTGCTCATCCTGGAGGAGGAGGTGGTGGAGAGGAGGAGGAGGGAGAGAAGGAGGATGGTAAGGGTGGAGGACTTGGGGATGAAGAGACTCAAGGGTTGAGGTTATCCCTATTGGGAGATGGTGGACTTCTTGGAGGGATTGGATCTGGAATTGGAAATCTTTTGGGTACCTCTAAAACATTTATTTAATACGATATATATTAAACAAATTAAATTTTTGTAGGAATTGGGGGGAAGGATGGTGATGGTGGAGGTAAAAAGCAGCCAAAAGCATCAAAAGAGGAGGATGGAAGCGGAGGTGCAAGTGCACATGAAGCTGCGGAAGAAGCTCCACAAGCATCCTCCAAAAAGAAAGATAAAAAACCTGTAAATTTTTATTAATTTCTAAAAAATTCCAATTAAAATTTAAATCCAAAAATTTGAATAGGCGCTGCCACGAAATCCTGCTTTTGATTTTGATGCGATGCAAAAACAGAATCCATTTTTACAATTGCAGGCTGGAGCTCATTTCTAGTGATTTATTAATACACCATCATAATTCAAAATTTTAAGTACCTACCATTTTTTTAACCTAATTCAACCTTTATCCTCATTTGCGCATACGCTAATAAATAATATCTATTATGTAATATTTTGCTAAAAATAAAAGAATTGTGATACCATCGATTATACTCTGATAATAAGGTTAAATATTCAGATATTAAAAATTTTATATAATATGGAAATATTCATATATTCGGCTATATTAATAAGTAGTATTGCCTATATATAATCAATTACTCCTGGAGAGCAGGTATTTTTGTTATATTTTAAATTTTAAATAGATTTAATGGATAGCGTCAATGTCAATGTCACCCTCTGATCACAAAATGCCATTAAGAGTCATTAGTAAATTATAGGAATATTTTAAAATTTAGGAAAAAAAGCAATATAAAGTTCGGCCGAACTTGACTTTTCAAAAACAATACAAAATAGATACAAAATTCATAATGTTTTGCCCATACCTTATTGTACTAATTTTATTTCTGGTCAAGGGGCATTCAAAAGAGTTCAACCCCTTAAAAGGGTTACTTTTAAAAACAAAATGCTCCGGAAATTGGATATTTTCAACGGATTTACCACTAAATCAAAGTTTCATATCTCCTCAATTGCCGGATTCTTCAATTCCTTCAACTTTGGCCCATTTCTCACCTGGAGGATCCCTCGATCCTCACCTCACCTCAAGTTTCTTCAATAGAGAGCATACCCCTGAGGAACTGGTCCAACCTAGAAAATTCTTCATGCAAAAATCTTTGGATCATTGCACTCTTCTCCTCATTGAATCGGATGGGGACGCCACGACCCTACGCGAGGTCACCAATTGGTTCCTTAACTCGAAATTCGTCACTCCAAACTTGGATATATTCCTATATATTTCTTCATACTTTTCAGAGTTTGCTGAAACGGAATTCGGGAAGGAAATCAAAGGTAAACATGGTCTAACTCCAATGGCCATCAATTCGGAAGACGCCAAATTTTTAATAAAATCTTACGGATGCACCCGGATTGATGACAAGGGCTGCCGTGGACTTCTAAATGGAGCTCAACTAAAAGTAGTGACTGTTCGAGGTCCTTATTTTGCTCGAATTCATCCAAAGAATCCTGAAAGTTCCTCAGGAGTTCAATTTCTGATCCTGAAACATTTTTCATCCGTGTATAATTTTACATTTGATTTATTTTATTCAAAAAATGGAGGCTCTGGGATGAGGTCAACGACCCCAAATGGAACTATTTGGAATGGATGTATTGGTGCTCTATTCTCAAGGGAGGCTGACATAGCCATGGCCCTTGGGATCACTCTTCCTCGGTTCAATGTGATGGATCCAACACTTGCCATCATCATTTTTGACCGCCGTTTCTTCATTCGAACCCCTCTACCATTAACAGATTGGAGCTCAGCCTTCAAACCATTTGACCCTACACTTTGGGGACTCCTTTTGACCACAATGATCCTATCTTTGGGATCTTTTTACTTTTTTATTGGAGGATCATTTAAAGGTGGACAAAGGGAAGGTGTGAGCTCCCTCGGAGTCCTTGAAGAGATCCTAAATTCCCAATTACGGATCCTCCTGGAGCAATCAGCGACCCTGAGAGGATGGACAAGTGGGAGGGTGAGGTCAATGGTCTTCCTATGGACATTTTTTTGCCTTGTAATTGGAATTGGGTATCGTGCAAAGCTTCTAGATTATTTAATCTTCCTCCCACCCGCTCAAGTACCCCTCACCCATTACGAATTGGCACACTCTGAATATAAAATGTATTTTCGGTCTTATGGTGGGGTTGCCCTCGCGGAGTTGAGGCAATCAAAGAACCCCGTGGATGCCCTTACCCTCCGAAAAATCCATATCCTTAATTCCTCAGAGATTTGTATTATTAATGCACTCCTGGAGGATAAATCCGCGTGTATGGATTGGGTAATTGCATTCTTAAATCAAGTACAAACCCAACTAAACTCACCTAATTAATTCTCAAGGGACCTTATGGAGAATATGCGATTGCTAAAAATGTGACTCTGAATCCTTTTGATGAGTTTCAAAGCAAAGAACTCTTTAGACGCTCTTTGGATTCAAATGCAAGTTTAATTATCAGTTTTTTCCTAAAATTAATTGAGTTTTGTAATTTTTTTGGAAGGTTGTTCCAGTTCAAATTGTGCTAGGCACAAGAAAAGGGGCCCCTTATCATCATATCCTAGCTCGAGAGACCCTTGAACTCTATGCAGCGGGTCTCCAGACATTTTGGGACATGGCAGATCGAAGGGATACCAAAAGGATGACTTCAAAATGGCTCAAAGGAGGTGGTAATCATTCAATAACCTCCGCCATCCATAAAGGAAGTACTGGGAAAGGGAGCGTAGGATCTTTGACAATTTCCGGGCTATTTGCTTCATTTATTTTAACACTAATTGGGTCATTCCTCGGCTTAATTTGCTTTATATTTGAATTATTTTGGAAGAAATGGACGCAAATCAGTCGGTAAAACCCACTCTGATGACTCTTTAGGCCCCATTGATAAAAATTCAAGGTCAAAAATGATTTTATTTGAACTTAAAAGTGTACGGTTGAACATATGGGCTATCTTCAAGATCATATCTTTCAAATATATAATAGTAAATGTCTTTGAGAACAATTTAGAATTAGCGGAAATTAATTATATATAAATTTGTCGTTTAATAAACCCTTTTTTGCAGACTTTATATTTAATTGTACATCAAATTAGATTGTAGTTCAACTTGTATAAGACTCTGTTGTATATAAAACTAGACTGCGTTTCAATTCTAATATTATGTATATTTGTAATATTTCATTAGGATATATGTCCTCGCAATACAATACATTTTTTAAGTTTTTAAACTGCAGAAATCTAGGACTGGTTTTTATATAAATATAATTTTTTAGAATGCTAATAAATTAATATATCCTATATATGTATGGTACAATATATCACTTTGTAATTCCTGGTTCATTCTTTCTTAAAGTTCAATAGTTCCATTCATGATCCGATGATCCTTTGCAAAAAACTTAATTAATCCTAATATAAAGTGTGTTACAATTACAATTATATCAGTATATGATTGGCTAGACAGGTTACGCAATAAAAGGAATATATAACTCCCTACAATTTAAGGATAAATCGGAACAATGAAAGTCTCATTTTGGGACTACCTAATACTACTCCATGTATCATAATAGATCAATATAATTGCCTTTAAATTGGCTTAATTAATGAGAGAATAATATATACGGAGTGTTATCCGCTTAGGGAAGGAGAGAGCAATCAATTCAGTCATTTTATAAATATAAACAAGTCTCAATAAATTACTAACTCACTCCATTTGCTCTAAACAATAATATATCAATGACTTAATTTATACAGTACTTCACCATATCATTCTCAATGTAAATACAAATTCACATCTTTTGTGTGGTTAAGTTATATTTATGATATAATTAACGATGGCCTATAGCTAATTATGATTAGAGAATATATATATATATGAGTCGCGTGAGAGAGGTACTATCATTTATCGTAGGTCTATAAATATAAGTATATATGTAAATCTTAGTTTGTTGCATAATAATCTGTTAGATAAATATATCACTATACTATCAATCTATCTAATATTCGAGTATGTTTTTTTAAATATATATTTCGGTTCTTTCATATATCTTAATCTGATCCTAATGGTAATATTACAATAATAAATATAGGTACTAGTAATATAAACATTTTGCAGAGTTTTCCATGCAGTCTTTACATGTTGCTGAGTTCAATTTGTAGGTATATATATGGTTTGATTGCCCATCTTTCCATTCATATATTTAATTTTGGTATTTTTTTAACTATTCCTGAAGTAACCTTTTGAGCAGGGACCCCTTTGCCTCTTGGTAATCATCATTAACCCCATCTTCCCCCATGTCTTGGTCCGTGGGTTCCTTTTAATGAATGATTGCAATTTGTAATTTTGGAATTTAAATGATAAAAAACTACTTACTTGACATGGTGGTGGACTTGGTGTTTCAAGATTACGAGGTGAATACTGAGGAGGAGGTGGGAGAGGTCGTAGGGGTGGCGGAAGTTGAGAAATCCGATTAAATAGCGAGTTTGGCTGGTTGAGGAGCGGGGAAACACCTCCTCCACCGCCTCCGTCTACCTCCTCGACAATTTGTGGAGGTCTTTGATGGTGTGAGAGGTGGGAGTGGTGTCTATGATGGTTTTGATGGTAAGGTGGAGGAGGAGCCATAGGCCTATACCGATATCCATGATGGATAGGGTAATGGTGTGCCCAATTTGAGTTGCCATTCCGGTCATTATTCGCGGAATAAGGTGGGAATGAGGATGTCCTTGATGGGAGTTGATTATTAATAAGGGTTCATGGGCTGATTGAAATGATGGTATTGATGCGGGTATGGAGGAGGAGGAGGGAGTGATGATGTCCCTAGAGGGGCGCACCTTGAAGGGAATGGGATCTGAGACCAGGTAGCTTGAGGCAGAGAAGATGCAGAGGTGCTCACAGAGCTCATTGGAGGGAAATGAGGTGTTGCACTTCGAGGATGATGACAACTGAGGTTGTTTTGTGGCTGTTGATGTACGTGCGGAAGCGCAGGAGTAGCCGAAGTTTGTTGCGAATGAGATTGCCGGCTAGGTCCTACCACATTAAAAGCCTCTGCCATCATGAGCTCAGATTTGATTGCTGCTCCCGCCGAAAAAAAATGCAAAAATACAAAATTCTGTAAGAATTCATTTAATAATTAAAATCTCATACCGGAAATCACATTCTCCTTCCATTCAGGTTGTAAATAGATGCTTGTCCCAGGCCCTGCTGCTCCGCTACTTGATCCAACTTCTCCTCCACCACCACCACCACCGCTGTCACCTTTAAAAAAAATTTAAAAAATGAAAAAAAATGAAAAAACTTGCTTTTAAAAAATTTCCAATTTAAAATTACCCAAAATCTCATCTAAAATCCGTTTAATTTCAGCCTCCTCCAGCTCCTCCGGTGTATTTGGCGTGTGGTTCCGTATAATCTCCCTTAGCTTGTCTTGGGGAAGCCCGGAAATCATTGATTGTGGAACCTATCAATTTAAAATTTGAATATTTGCATTATTATTTCGCAAAATACCGAAACTCCATTTGTAATTACTATTTGCCAATCTATTTGAATTTTTGCTTGCAAAATATTGAGAGTTTAAAAGAGTTTGCAATATTTTTTGGCTTCAAGAATCATGTAATATTCCTCATATTAATTAAATGGCCAAATATAAATTTATGCAAAAATTGCCGCTTTCAAAGACAAAGTTTTTAAAAGTTTTTCCAAAAAAAAGACGCTCACCTGAGGTATTTTTTTCTCCTCCGGCTTCTGGGAGAGGACATCGTGGAACCACTGATCAATCATGTTGGAGAGCATGTGTCGGCGGGATTCTTCCCCCGCCAGATTCACTTTCTCACGACGGCTCCCGCCTCCGAGAAAAAAAGAGTCAACTACTATGTACTATACTCAACCCCGCCGCCACCGAGAGAGAACTGTCGACTGAGGTGACTGAGGTGGAGGATGAGAGAGTTCAAGGGATCGAAGGGGAAGGTCAGGCGGTTGCTGAAGACGGACATATGCCTAGATAAGAGGATTTCAAAGAATGAGAATAAGTGAATATAATACTACTGACTGACTCTCTCTCTCGAATCAACTGACTAATTAACCAATTACGGCCGATTGCGGCGTGAAAAGTCAAAAAATACCCCCATATTATACACTATATCATACCTACTACCTACTTAATACCATGTATGGGGAACTTGACTGATTTTAAATCACGATAAAAGGCCTGGCTTGATATCGTGCGGCTGAGCTTCTGGACTTGAGACTTGATATGTTTTTAAATCAATGTTAAATAATGGTCGTATGCGGCTACCCTAATTACAAATTAATAGATATATAGTAGTAATACCTTATCCTTAGCCCTAGGATAGTAAATGAGCGGTTATAAATTCAATCCAGAGCTCACATTTCATTATCAGCAGCGAGTATCGGAGGTTGACCAGAATGCTCATCTATCCAAAGGCTGCAGATATACACATGTGTACCTATATACCTTTTTTTAAATTAATATGAGTATTGATGAGTTGTTTAATTAACCTATGCCTAAGCCTTAACGTTCGGTTGGAGTTTGCACCGGAGGAATCGTAGTAATTCTCACATTTCTCATATTTCAAAAATTCAAATTAATTAATTCCTTCAGAGAAAGTCATCAGAATCCCTGCTAGTAGTACTAGGTACTAGTAACTAATATGTCAAGTCAAGTAGATATTTTTATTACTAATCCAAAGCTTATTTTAGGATCCCTACATAACTACCTACAATTTATTCGAAGGCATCGTACCGTAGTATAGTACTAACATCCATTAAATTCTTCAAATTCTAAGGGCCTATATAATATATAACAAAGTATTTAATGAGATTGGATGCTCTAAATGGCTCCTAACTGCGTTACATAAAATCAATATTGATCCGTAGGTCGATATTAGTATGATATTAACGGATATACGAGTATTTCCAATTAGATATTTAAGTATTATCAATAAATATTGTATTCAGTAGGCCATATTAGCATTTTTTGCAATATAACGAGTACAATTATACGCGTATCTACTTGTATAAATTAGAGCTTTGACTATTAGCGTAAATATTATTAAATCCGAGTGATATTTCGCAAAAAGATCCTCAACTTTTGAGAGGGAAATCAATATATCTAGTACCGGTTACTACCTAGTATATTGAAAGGCATTTTGCTTATTAATTCCTTATTTTGCAAACTTCCATATGAAAATGACTCATAAATCAAAATATTCAAAACATTTCCAGTTTTGCGAATCCGTAGTACTACTACCTAATTGGGATCGTAGTACCTACTACAATTTGTGATACTTGTAATACAAATTTTGTATTAGTACAACGAACTACGCATTATTTACGAGAAATGCCTCCTATAAAGTATAGCATTTCTCGAGTAAATTGAATTCTGGGTAATTACAATTAAAAACATAGGGGTAGGATTTGAAATTTGAATATTTTGTTTAGAATATTTGAGAATATCCGTTATATACTATGAAAGCCAATTAACCTGGGGATCATATGAGTCTTAATTAATAATAATATTTAAACTAATTAGCCTATTATGTAACTGTATACTCCAATATTGAATTGGGAGGCTGAACCGTCCCTGAATTTTAAAAGTTTCCGAGAAAGAATCCTTAATATTAATCGCCCTAAATCTCATATATATCCAGAATGATATCCAGGATGATCCAGATAAAGTTTTGTAAATGGGATATCGGATTTCCTATTTTTTGGAGGCTTTTTTAAAGCACATATTTAATATTTTAAGCTAACCTACGTGCCCATATTGGTTCGTATATAGGATTAGGTACTGCTACCAGGATAGGAATAGGGTCCAATTCGACTATACATGTAATACAATCTATGATATTTCAAATTAGAGTTACTTCAACCTTTTTGGATCCTATTTGATTTCACTTTGTGCTTTCAGGGGCCGATCCTTTGGAACTTGAGGGATCAGATGCACTTTTAGGTCCACTTTATGGCTCGTCCACTCCCAATATAAAATACAAGGTCACGGGGGGAGGATTTCACATGATATTCCTGAGTAATCCTCTAAAAATTAAATGGTCCAGTATTGTCTCGTGTGTGCCATACACTTGACATATTATATTATCTTGCAATAAAGCAATAAAATGGGCAAAGTTTGAATTTCTGGATGGCTGGCTGCCTAATATTATATTAGACAAGTAAACAAGTGTCGAGCCAAAGACATGGATAGGAAATCAAAAAAGAGATGGCAAGGAACGGGATATTCAATAATATATTAGTATGGTATGTGTAGAAAAAGTTGATGAATAATAAGAATAATTCCAGAAATTTCCCTTCCTCGGAAATGCTCCTTTTTCATATTACTTTTACTACATGTATGCACACATTAGTTAAATATAGGCCTAAGTACGTACCCACAATACTCGAGACATAGTTTAATATGTGGCACATTGTGAGTATATATTTACTAATACTTATCAGGACCGATACAAATACAAAGAGACTTGGACTCTGATGATTCCATTGAAAAATTCCTTTGGCTCTCCTCTCACTCGACTCTCAATCCATATATTAAGTCGGATACAAGTGCAAGAATACTTTACAATCCTCATATATTCCCATTTCATTGTTTCATTTGTAATTTAAACGATCCTATAATCTCTTATTACAAGTTTACTCCGAGTTCTAATTCATATTTCAAGTTCAATCCTCTCCTAAAGTCTTCCAGAAGTAGCATTTCCTTTCAATTCTCATTAAAATCATATTATAATGTATTGAGAGTACCTATTTTGTAGGTAGAATATTATAACAAGTTGAAATTTGATCTTTCTCCCATGTCTCAGTCACCAACCCCTCGCTCTCATAATTAAATATCGATCCAATCTCACTCTTTTACAACAATATGTCCTTTTAGGCCCTTTTCATTCGAGCAAACTACCCGTAGGTAGGCAGAATAATATGCAATTTAAAAAGTTGAGACTTGAAAACTTACTGGGAATTGGTCCCGAGTTGAAGAGACCATTTGTTGAACTTATTGGATCAATTGTAGTAGGTTCAATATGTAATATTTGCAATTTGATGATTGTTATTCAACTCTTTTGATTCGGATTCGGAGGTAAAAAAGGGTACTCCTCCTCCTCCTTTGAAATTGGAATGATTCAAATGAGATTTCGAGGAAAAAACACTAGTTTTTTGATTATTTTGGAGGGGGATTCTTCTCAAAGGCTCTCATAAATTGGAATGACAATGAAATTTGGATGAATTGAGCTTTCGGAGCGTGGTGCATAATTGCTCAGAGCTCCAAAGCCTACCTAGGTCGAATTCTAATACCCATATAATGCAAATAAACACACCTTTTAACACAAATTGTATTCTATGATGGGCAATTACGAGGTTTGTAGATCCACACGAGGTACTAATACACGGCGCAAACGGCGAGGAGTTAAAAAACCCACATTTACACAATATTAATATCACTCCAGGCCTGATAGTTCTAATATAAATAAAGCCCGCACTTTTTCCCCCCACTTTTTCCAGAATTAATGATTGATTGTCATGTAGTAGTAGTACAAATTTGCACTTTATCAGGCTTTAAAGGAGTGTGCGAGTGACTGGGGAGGTGATGATGAGGATCTTTAACCGTCTCAAAAGTAGATCAAGATTTTTAAATAGATTCCAAGTAAAGTGTGGGCGAGGATGAGGAGGAGGTGGCGGGTGACCCCCTGGAGAAACACTTTCCTGGATGAGAGCAACTTGTTGAGTGCACTGGAAGTAGCTACTAGTAGCTGATAGCACTTGCAACCTCCGAGTTTTGCAATATCCCTATCTAGACGGATAGTTTGTAGGTTCAATATCAAATTTTACTACTAATACAGAGTAGTATAGGAAAGATAGGACATGTATCAGTACTATTCTGTATTTTACAAAGATCCTATAATTTAAATGTGCACTTTATACTATCCCAGGTCCTAGTAGGTGGCTATATAAGAGCTACAACATGTAAACTATACAGATCACAAGTCTTATCTAATCACTCAATTCAATTGTAAACCTGTGCGCTTTTTCCCCAGGAAAAAAAGGAGATTACTACCTGACCTAGGCGCAAATTCCCTGTAAAATACTAGCCACTAAACACAGTGTAGGCTCAAATTTAGCTGAATAATCTATCTAGAGAATCTATCTTGAGCCCATGGCTTGAATTGACAATGACAGACTTCCAGGGTCTAAATATATACTGCAGGTTCTGGAGCTGT
>JAAZTK010001744.1:0-13011 GCA_036507255.1 Megalothorax incertus
CCAGGAGATCTGTACTAATCAAGAGATCCTTAGCACATTTATGCATTTCGCTGCCAAATAACCATCCTACTCTCGACTTTTACTTTCCCTTCCTTTATAAGATCTACTATTCCTAGCTAGTTCTAATGTAGTGGTAGGTGTGTACTTTATGATCTTTACCAAAAAAATTGCGTATGCTCTAGGTATGTTGTTACATGTGCTATCGGAAACCAAAAAGGATAAAGCGACCCCCGCCAGGTTTCTACCGAGGAAGAAGCCTTCGCTTTTCAGGATCTTCCAGATACTCTGGGTGAGATCTAACTCACTTATGCATGTAAAATAAAATATTTGAAATTCTATATAGATCTACAAGGGGTGGACCACCACCAGGAGGAATGGGGGCAATGAGAAGATCAATCCGGAGGTCGGCAAGGACAAGCCAGAGGTCTGCGGACTCTGCAATGTCAGATTCTGCCATTTCCGCTTGTTCTGACCCTGTTATGAGGAGGGCTCGATCAGATGAGGACCTCTTCAGAGGTCATGGGGCACATAGCATTCGAGGGCGACCTCCTCCGCTTCCCTCAACACTTCCTAGACAGATTAGCAAAACTTCTAGCAAATCCACTCCCGTAATTCTCCTAAAAGAATTAAATTTTTTCCCTACGGATAATAATTGGGGCTTCCATTTGTATTAATCTTCCAGAGATCAAGATCAAGCGAACCTCCAGTGGTTGGAAATAACCTCAAAAATCTTCCACCTGTCTTATTCAATAAATATGCAGAGGAGCTGCCTCTACCTCCATCCGAAATTATGCCTATAACGAAAGAGTCCGAGATTAAACGAGGGAGACCTGGAAGTGACCGATTCCGACATCCTCTCAGTCACCCCGACCAATTTGTAAATATTTCGCTAATTTAATTATAATTTTAATGGTATATCTCGGTATATCATTTAAAAATAGATTATGGAAGAGTATTGGGAGGAGGATGAATATTATAGTGATGAACAGGAGATGCATGGTAAAAAGCGACCTGTCCCAATTTGGCTTTGCATCATGCTTGGTAAATTCTCTGATATAAAATGTAATTATGAATTGTATTTAATTGCAGTTTCTTTTATCTAGTATTTGGATATATCATCTTTGGAGCATTTTTATTCTCTAATTGGGAGAATTGGGAATTTCTTGACAGTGCTTACTTCTGCTTCATTACATTAACGTAATAATATAACATATACTGATAGTACTTTACCATTTCGAGTAATCCTAAGTTTAAAAAAATTATGATTTAATTATAGGACAATTGGATTCGGTATATGATTAAATCATATAATTATATCTGCTAGGATTGATAAATATTTAAAATTGCATTGCGATATTTGTAGGTGATTTCGTACCCAATCAAAAGCAACGACTTGACCGAGAGCCTGAAGTGAGTTTACAATGCATTTGCAAAAAAAAAATCTTATTTAACCCCCATGCAAATATATTATATTGTAGATCAGCATAGCACTGTGTTCTCTATATCTCCTATTCGGGATTAGCTTATTAGCGATGTCATTCAATTTGGTCCAGGTAAATTGCAAATACTTAGCTGAAAATTGCCATTAACCTGATATTTTTTTATCCAGGAGGAAGTAATTTCAAATGTTAAGGAACTAGCTATGAAATTGGGCATAATCCGTGAAGAAGAGCAGTAAAACATCAATATCTTTCATGTACAATTCTTTTTAAATGGGATTAAAAAATCCACATAATTTATAAACCTTAAGATATACTCGTATTGTAAGTAGCACTAATCCTAAGGTATATTAAAGTATAGTTAGGACTTGGGATTAAAAATTTAATACTTATAAAATACGGGGTTTGAATAATGAAATAAAAACTACATTCGAATTTGTGTGAATTATCAATTAAATTAGTAGTTATTGTAGTTTCTAATATTAATGTTGTACGACTATGCCTATAAGCGTCTTGAGAGCTTGGAAGCTCCTTCAATATCATTATTATTAGTGGCATTTGAGCGTGGCTTTCAATCAAATTCGCACTCGAAGGGAAAGAAAACACCTGCATTTGATAAATTGATGATGTACTATTTATTCTTTTTCAAAAGAATTTGGAAATTGGACAAAGATGGACAATAGAATACTTGCCGCCGCCGAAGGAGAGCCCAATAAATATTTGATTACTATTTGCTATGAAATATTTCATGAATAAAATAATTATTGACACATTCCTTTATCCGAATTGACCAAAAAATATTCACCCACATTTCTCCCGTCCATTTTTTGAGGACATTACAATTCAAGTCTTCAAAAAAAATGAAACTATCTCCGAGCTTATTTTTTATAATCTTCCTTCTTCAAGGAGGAGTTCTCGGGAAGATCTGTAAGCATTTTGTAGTACTAATTAATCTACTTTAAAATCTTTATATTTTTTTTTAAATTCCAAGTATTGCTCGTTGATGGACCTGACAAGGAAGTAATCAACACTCCAGAAGGTCAATGGTTCCAAAATGGGGTGGCCCAATACGAGAGGATCAAACGGCAAAGTCCAGAATTGGAAATAATTTACTACAAAAATGAATCAGATTGGCAGGACAAGGTCTGTCCAAAATTAGGGGCAAGTGGAGGTGTTTCTTTGATCGTCGACCTAATTTACAGACAGGTACTACGAGTACCTAAGTCATAATTTGACCTAGAATTTCAATAAATTTAGGACCTGGAAGAAAGGCCAAGGACAGCATTTGAAGGGAAGGGGATCCCTTATCTTAAGGTGGACAGCTGGCCAACAAATGTTCTTTTTAAAGGTGCAGTGGCAGCTCTTGAAGCCAAGCAAGCTACGAATGCATTCCTTATCTTTCAAGGAGAAGAGCGTAATTTTATTTAATTACAAACTTTGAAGTATTTTAATTCAAAAAATCAAATAGAGGTCAACCGAGGAGTTCATCTAATCCTCGGGAATACGCTCATCCGAATAGCATTTCTCGACCAAAAGTCTCAAATGGAAGTAATAATGGGGAAATTTGATTACCGTGTCCCGTCCGCTGTGGTAGTCTTTGGACCTCGATTACAAGTTGAACAATTCATTGCGGAGGGGTCTGGAAAAACTCGACACGTAATCCGAAATATTACAGAATGGGTTTTCATGTTTGACGAGTTCTTAGACTTGCCCCAAAAAGCATTTAATGTGACTTTTCCCCACATTCGGGGTTATTTCGATGTGGGTTATTGTTGTAAATTGATGAATCCTACAATGTCGGAGGAGACTGGCACGGTTAATGAACCTCAAAGGGATTCTTGTAATTTAGAGAGATGTGGACCTGGGAATTCACCCGGGCAAATGTATATTAACACGGCTTGGATATATCCTAGCGGATGTACTCATGAGTTCGATTGAAGGGTCGGCCCCTGCAACTCCCAAAAGGGTTCCTCTGGCTTGTAGCGGGACTGATGGAGTCATCACTGGAGGAGATGAACCCTTTACAGAGAGGATTCTGAATATCGTTAATCAAAAATCATCAGATATCTATACGCTGGATGGGAATCGGGTTGTCCAAATGGAGAAGCTTTGGTTTAATGATGATCGGAGAAATGGGAGTGATAATAGTACTACTGTTGAGGTTGTCGATAAGCTAGACTTCTTCAATGAAACGGATCTGAAAAAGCCGATTACAATGATGGTGGGGAATTATGACCCGATGATTCAAGTCCCTAAATCAGACGAAGGGATATTTAACAAGACTGAAAATTATCAATTCAGACCCAGACCTCTTCATTTCCGAATAGGGATTGTTCCGGTATGAACTCCTATTAGATAATATTGAGAATTTTTTACGATTAATTCAATTAATCAGCTCAAACCTTGGACTTATAATGATACGCCCTCGGAAAAATGGGAGGGCTATTGCATAGACCTTGCTGAAGGGATTGCTGGAAAAATGGGATTCACTTATGATCTGAGTTAGCTAATTTTAAATGCTGCTTTTTAGGACCGCCTTTAATTTCAAGGTGTGTTTTAATTAGTTCCAGCTTGGAACTTTGGAAGGAGGGATGAAAAAACGGGGAGATGGGATGGATTGACTGGGGATTTAGTACATGGGGTAAATAAAAATTAATTAATAGCCCTAAGAATAGCAGATCCTGAGTTTAAAATAATGATCCTAAAATCCATATATTGTTTTAACATTTGCAGAAGATTGACATTGCAGTGAGTTTTGTAGAAATAAATTACTTGCTATTGCATTTTAAAAGTTTTTGAATCCATGTTTCAGGTGGCACCTTTCATCATGACCTCGGAGAGAGAGGAATTTATTGATTTTGTTTCTCCCTACTATGAGCAATCTGGACTCTTGATAAGTAAGTGTGAATTAGGTTATTTGGACATTTTAGTGTGTAAATATTTGGAGGATGCTTTCACAAAAAAAGGTCGAATCGATTTTTATTGAATTGGACAATTGGTCACTTATGGACATACTCTAATTCAATGTATTTTTATATCTTATCCTTAGCTATGAAGAAACCCGTGGTCAAAAACTCTCTATTTAAATTTATGACGGTTTTGAAGCCTGAGGTAGGACAATTTATGAGCATTTCAATCAAACAAATACAATTACATATTCATGTAATTGTATTTGAATACAATTACATCTCTTTAAATGGATGTTCCTATAAAATAGGTCTGGCTGAGCATTGCAGGAGCCACAATAGCTACAGGTATTGATGCTTTAATTTGGAAGAATTTAAATACAATATAAACTATATTGAATTCTAATTAATAATTCCAGGGTTTATGCTCTGGTTTCTGGACAAGTTTTCCCCCTACTCTGCCCAAAACAACCCTCATAAATATAAAACATTCCGGAAATTCACTTTAAAAGAGAGCTTTTGGTTTGCGTTGACATCATTTACGCCTCAGGGTGGTGGAGAGCCTCCAAAGGGTATAAATTAATTTCTAATGCAATGTTCATGGCTTGATTTTAATGGAGATTTACTTTAGCTTTTTCCGGTAGGACCCTTGTGGCTGCTTACTGGATATTTGTAGTTTTGATGCTTGCAACATTTACAGGTTTAAATAAATTTTGTCAAAGAATAGGCAAAATTTGATCTTTATTTAAACTAAATTAAATTAGCCAATCTCGCGGCTTTTCTCACTGTGGAGAGGATGCAAAGCCCCATAAGAAATCTTGAACATTTGGCTGCTCAATCTTCAGTCAAATATTCGGTGGTAACTAATTCTACCGCTTCAAATTTCTTCAAAAATATGGCCAATGCTGAGGACATTCTTTACCAAATGTGGAGGAATCTGACCCTAAAGGCACCCTCATCCGCAAAGCAATATATTGTTTGGGAGTATCCCATAAGGTTTAAATTTTGCATATTCAAATTCAATTATACAATAATATATGCCTACCTTATATAGGGAGATGTATATTCACATTGATTCGGTTATTGAAAAGACTGTGATGGTAAAGGATAAGGAAGAAGGATTCCAAAGGGTGACTTTCTTTATTTCCAGATTTAATAAAAATGACAATTAACAATAATTAGGCTGTGGATGACGAGTATTATGCGTTCATTCATGATGCAGCTCAAACCAGATATGAAGTTTACCGGAATTGTAATCTAACTTTGATTGGGGAACCCTTTGCAGAAAGGTCAAATATCAATTAGAATTAAGCGAAGAATTTATAAAAAATTTTTAACTTTTTTAGCCCATATGCCATTGCAGTGGCACAAGGAAATCCTCTCCAGGATAACATTTCAATGGCCATTTTACAGCTCCAAACAGCTAGATTCTTTGAGACCCTATCAGCAAGATATTGGAGCCCTTCATGCTCAGCCCTTGGGGATGGAGAAAGTGATGGGATATCTTTAGAGTCACTCGGAGGTTTTTTATGACAAAATTTGTGATATTATAAAATATATAATAGATACAAAAGTTCTATATAATATTTTTTTATTCTTTTAAGGTGTTTTTATTGCCACAATTATCGGGCTGGGTAAAAAATACTATCTTGTCCTCTAATTATTATAATATTGTAATTAAAATGTATATGATGATCAATTTCAGGCATTGCATTCATCTCCCTTGCGATCGAAGTCTTTACAACAACTAGAAAACGAAGAAAGGTATAATTCCGAAGTATTCCCTATACCTCCAATTAGGGACGAAAAGATGAATAATAATTTTTATAAAAAATAGGCTCAGATTGAAGCAAACATGATCAAACCCGCATTCGGTCCTCTGGATTTTTATACGGGGAATAAAGCGGATTTAGCAAAGCAAGCGGCCGCCGCTAAAAAAGGAAAAAATGAGTTCAATTTGTATAGGCGACAATTCTTACCGGAAGTCATCAATTAAATGAATACAATACTTATTTTAAATTTATTAGCCTATCCAAGTACCACCTACAATATAATATTAACAATATTATCAAATTAATGTACATTATCAGTATTAGTTATTACTAGTGCCCTACAATATAAAGCAGCCTATGTGATAAGTTTTGTCACCCCAATAAAGAGGATATTATAATTACTCGATATATCTGCACTTCTTATCCTATACCTATAGAATCTTGTATTGATTTATGATGGCTTAATAAATCTATTTGACAAAGATTTCAATTTATTCAATAGCCTTATTAAATACGATAGAATTAAAGATGACTCGGGTCGCTCCTAAAGCTTGGGAGGAATTTAATTTTGGCAATGATGAATTCACGGAAGAGCGTAAGTGTCGATTTTTTAGAAGGCATATACAAATCATTGCTAATGGATCTTTGTGCAAATATCATTATAGAGAAAGAAATCCTTCAAGAAATCTATCAAGACAGATATGCGGTGAAAGCAGAGAGAGAACGGGAGCTGACAATCCCCATCACATACGCTGACGCCAAGCTTCGAGATGTTGAATTTAAGCTCAAATGTATGCATTTTTAAATATTAAAGGTCGAGTTCTGTACCAAATTTCTATCTACAGTTAAAAAGAGGAAAGGTCAAGTGTTTAATGACCCATTTCGACCCACCTGGACCTCGCAATGGGAATTCCTTTTGGCTATCCTTGGCGTTTCAATCGCCTTCTCCAACATTTGGAGATTTCCGAATCTCGTCTTCAAGTATGGAGGTGGATTTTGCATTGAAATCCCTCGAGATTTAATTTTTAATGATTAATTTGAACTTTTTCAGGAGATATTTTAATTCCTTACTTCTTCTTCCTTGTATTTATGGCTATTCTCATCTTCTATCTTGAGTTAATTATTGGGCAATTTGTGAGACAAGGAGTTGTAAGCGTTTGGAAGATTTGTCCTATTGGGAAAGGTATCCCAAATAAATTTCAAATGAATTATTTGGCTAAATATGTTTTCAAGGGGTTGGATATTCAATGGTTTGCTTCTCCTACATGCTCACATTTTATTACACGGTCGTTATCAGTTGGTGTATCCTCTATATTGGATTCAGCCTTGAGAATTCTATCCCTTGGACCAATTGTGGTACAATAAACTCGTTAAAAATCCTCGGCAATTTTAATTTTTGTATTAAACTTACCAAATTCTATTAGAAAACACGTGGAATACGCAAAAATGTGACCAAAATCGTGCGAATACATCAAGTTTGATAATCCTGAACCAAACGGAAGGGATGCATTCTCCTGCCAAAGAGTTTTTCGAGTACCTACCCTTAATTTTAAGACTAATAAAAATTCTAAATGCACTTTTCCCCCTCAGGGGGAAGGTATTGGGCCTTTTGCTTAAAAGCGGAGGGAGAAGATTTGAGGATGCGAATCTTGGAGGAATTATTTGGGAAATCTTTCTAACAATAATTGGGACTTTTTTATTAATTTATGTATTACTCATGTTTGGTGTCCGTGGATCAGGTGCGATAATTTGCATATACTTTAATTTGTTAATATTTATTGAAATTTTAGGAAAGGTCTTCTGGATAACTTCTCCAATCCCGTATCTCCTCATCATTATACTATTATGCCGAGGAGTTACTTTACCGGGAGCGGAAAATGGAATTTATCATTTCTTGATCCCGGATTTTAAAAAGATATTTTGGCTTGAGGTTCTGATTTCTGGCTGTTAAATTAAAAAATAAATTAGATGAGTTTTAAATGATTTTTTTTTGCAAATTAGACTTGGAGAGAAGCTGCCATACAAGTATTTTTATCATTTGGAAGTGGATTTGGTTCACATTTGACCTATGCCAGCTACAATCAATTTCATCACAATATTTTGAGGTGATTATTGATTAAATTGCCAATATTTTTATAATTGGAATAAGAAGCCCAAGTATCTTTTTTACTTTTTTTCAAGCTCAATTAACCACATATTTATATTTATGACGTACAGGGATTGCATAATTTCAAGCACCCTTCACATCCTTATGACCCTATTGGGAGGGATCGCCATATTCTCATTTATTGGTCATTTAGCTTATAAAACAAACAAAAGTGTGGATGCCATTGGGGGAGTCGGTAAAAGAGCGATTTTAATTATTGTAATTGTGTATTTTTATTTTGGATTCATATAAATTTATTATATGTATTCCTAGATATAATCTTTGAAGCTTTCCCCGAAGCTTTGCGGCATTTGATTTCCAAAAAGTTTTACATTGTGGCTATCTTTTTGCTATTGATCTTTCTTGGAATAGATTGTTCGGTAAATGGAATTATGTCAATAGTCTTTAATTGAAATTAAATGAATTATTTAGATAGGATACTTTGAGACTATTGTGACAGCAATCATGGACGAATTTAAAATCTCTATTGATAAATCCAAAATCACAAGTAGGAAAGGCTTGTTAAGATTAATCTGTTTCTTCTCCTATCTCTTTGCTTTCCCTTGTTCTTTCGAGGTGAGTAACCTATTAAAAATCTCAAAAAATACGATGTGACAAGGTATAATGATTGTATTTTGTATTCTTGTAGGGAGGAATCTTTTTGTTCGAATTTTATGACACTTTTGCAATCGGTCCAGCATTTCTCCTGATGACCGCAATCTTTCTTTTCTTTATAGTCTGGCTATTTGGTAATTGAAAGAATTCTTAAAAATAATTAAGCATCTAATACCTACCTATACAAATATGCTTTTAGGTCTGGAAGCAATATGTGATATAGCGGAGGACATGACAGAATTCCGCCCTGGACTATATTTCAGAATCTGCTGGAAATTCCTCACTCCAATTCTTTTAATTGTAATTTTTTCAATCCTATAAATTCCGATCTAATTGCCAATTGATCCAGATTACTTTCTCTGCCTTCCAAATTACGACAAGGACTCCCAGAATAAGTGAAGGATACAATATACACAACTCCTTATTCTGGAAGATTAGTGGAATAGCACTATCTCTAATTCCCTTGATTCCAATCCCTGTATTTGCAATAGCATCCATCATTAAATTCCCAGGGACATTTAAACAAGTAAGCTTCAAAGCCTTTTAATTAGATTCAATTAAACTTTAATATCGAGTTTTTTATTAGAGGCTCCTCCTCGCAATAACACCTCAATACGAACAATTGAGAATTCGAAAAACCGGAAGGGGGAAGCGATCCCTCAAGGGACATTGGACATATTTCGGGGGTTGGCGTCTCTCCTGTGAGAATCCCTTCGTCCTCAACGACAATAGGTATCTCAAGAAGCTGGAATCTACTTGGGAAATCACTTCAACATCTTCTGGGGAGGGTACTGATAAAGATGAGCTCAAGAGGAGGTCGTTGAGAAAGAGGAAAAAGACTAGAAAGCAAAGGAATAAGGAGAGGATGACCCCAGAGGAGAGGAAAGAGGCTAAAAAGATGGGCAAGTCCTTTCAAACTCTTTTACATCCTCCAGAGCCTCGAAGGGAGAGTACAAAGTCCTCTATAGGATCATTAAAGTCCTCATTAGGATCTTCATTAACATCATCCGCTTCAGTGTCGAGTAAAAAGACTTCCAAATAAAATGTTTTGATTTTTCCTAATGTAAAATAAATATTTCTGGTAATTAATTAATTCTTTTAATTCAAAACCTAATTATTATAGAATGAAATAGGATAACTTGTCATTCCAAATAAGCCACGAGGGTTAATTGGAACGACAAGCATCGCTATTGTTTTTAAATTAATATGTTGAATTTTGCAGGATTAAATTACTTATTGGAATTTAGTATTTGCATATTTTATGGTAAACGGAAATGTATTTGACTTAGGACATAGACATGATAAAAAAGAGCTTCAAGAAAGGCTACAGAATTTACATTACAAATTCTATTAATATGTAATTCAGGTGTACTATCTAACGGAGATTTGCACACAAAGAAATAAAAGTCCACCCCTTCCGCGTCCACCCAAAGCTTTTGAAGCATTCAGTTTATTCAGGGAATTCACAGCCAGGGTCCTTGATGATGAGATGCACATGCCTTTATTGTTTTCAAAGTGTGGTCAATCTGTTTGCGGTTAGAGCGGACCTGGTCCTTTGCATCCTCCCCTCATTCAATTGTGGGAGATTCAGTTGTACTTGGACACTTCTCTAGTGCGCTCAAAATCTTACAATTTGATCAAAAATTTATTTTATATTGCTCCAAAATGGGATTAAACACTTGCCAAAAGGTTTGATTAATTTTTTAAACGTTCTAATTAAATTTCATAACATTTTTTAGGCATTTCAGACCCTCCTCATCTTCTCCAGCTTATTCCTCTCGTCAGAGTCCCTCCTTGTAATCAATAGAGATTCTATATCCGACTCGGATAGAGATCCTAAACAATTTAAAGGTCAAATTTGCGAAGAGAATAAAGTGTACCCGGATCCTACGGAGAGGGATAAATTCTATTTATGCAGATACAACTCGGCATATAGAGTTTGGATCGCTTATGCTTTCACCTGCACAAAATACAAGGTGTTTAACCCGAAAAAACTCAAATGCGAGTATGATTTTAGTAAACCTTCGGATGAGGATCATCTCCAATACCCGGGGTTATTTTACAGCAGCGGAGGAGGTGGAAATAAAGGCAAAAACACGAGCAAACTCCCCTCGGCAGCACAAATTTCGCTGAAAATGCCAACTTTACCAACCCCGACTACTCCGAGTACCACTACGCCTCCTCCCTTCAATCTAGGGGAGGATCTGGTTCATTATGACATCTCCAGCCAGATTTCCGGCCCTTTTAAAGAGGTCGAGGAGGATGATGAGTCTCCTAAAGGCACGCCTAATCATCCAAAAGATCCTTGGCCGTATATCCATTCACTCACAAATACCGTACGTCATCTCGCATCAAGTGTCAACTATCTTTCGCAAATTCTTCACGTATCCCTTGTGAATATATCCTCGGCCCAATATTTCCTAGATTCTCAAAAACCACCGCAATATTCTCCGTCACCGAAAATACCGGCAAATATTATCCGAATCCGACCTAATCCACCTCCACAAATCCCCCCAGAATCAACGGTCCAATTTTCTCTTGGAGGAGGTAGCGAAGGAGGTGGAGGATCCCCCACAAAGACCTTCACATCACCCAAACCTATCCTACTTACGACAGAATTAAATATTCTCGATAAAACCGAATTTGATCAACCCAAAACAGAGGAGCTCATTGATTATTTTGAAGAGGATGTCAAAAGGGTTAAAGTACCACCGAATTCTATAGGAGAAATGGCTCTTGAAGCTCATAAAAAAATCCGGACAACTCCGAGGTCCTCTCAACCTCCCTCACCTTTCCGAACTAGGACAATTTCAAATGATTTCTTTCCGGTATTTGCATTTTTAAATTATTTCAATTGCATTTTACGAATAAATTTAATAAATTTCAAGGTGAAGGTGTTGAGATATCCTCTCTCTCATCGGAAGCATACACCCAAACCCTCTGTCAACACTGTCAACTCGATGGAGAAGGACAAAGAGAAGGAGGATCACCACCGGCTCCCTCCCGATTACAATGTGATCAAGGACAATGACGGAGGAGCACTTCCGTCCTACTTGGGTCCCCCTGAATCAGCACTGACAGGGCGAATGAACAGTCGGCGACCGCAATTCTGAATCTCTGAGGACAGTGAATATATTTTCGAGGGTGTCAAAATACATTATACAATTATTATTTAGTTGCTACAAAGAGAATACTCGGCGGAGATGGTCAATGGGAGAAGTCACCGCAGTTTCAGTGAAGCATGAAGCAGAAATACAGAAATAAATACAGTTTATGGGGTGGCACGAGACTTGCATTATTTCACAGATTTCGGGGGCAGGAAATAATCTCAAACTTGATGGTATTTATTTTTTTTATTTGCACATCTCACTGACTCTCTTGAGTTGAAAAATGTTAACCCTTTCATTTACAATTCCATATTATACCATATAATAAAAGGCAAAAGTGCTATTAAAATTCCCATAAAATATAAAGGTTCATAGCTCCTATGCGGAATCCTATGCCATAGGATTCCTATGTATAGGATTCATCTTTAAATAGGTCTTAGGATTAGGTTTACAGATTATTATATTGTATCGATTTAAATATTGTACATGTGAGATTTACCTACGTACTTTTATTTAAAACCTATTTTTAATATGGATATTTATTTATTGTATACGATTCACGAAATTAGCATAATCTTTACAAGTAATATAATATCAAATCTTAATTTAATTTAATTAATCTGTAATTGTGATGATTATAAAATATAACCAGTTATGTTAGTACACGATATATCATACTTATAATATAGCTAATTTAATTAGGTAAGAAGAGATAGGAAGTATTTGTAATTTATAGAGTGATTAAGAGACTTCCTGTGATTATTTGAAGGAGGAGGAGGAATGATTTCAAGTAATAAAGATTTAAAACGTGTTAATTACAAACAATCTGCTTTATATTTTTAAAAAAAGATCACTCTGGCCTTTGTAATTTGGCAAAGTGCATGAGGAGCAGTTTTTTTACGAGGGTAGATTAAGCAGAACATTAAGTTTTGACGACGACGCCAATAAGAACTTAAGAAGTGACACTTCTATAATTAGCGGCCGGCTCGGTCGCTCGGTTCTCGCTTCAAAGAGTATTCCGCGAGT
>JAAZTK010001745.1:0-13011 GCA_036507255.1 Megalothorax incertus
ATGGCAATGGAGAAAGTCGAGTTTTAAATGGGAGAAAGCAGCAGGTAGTTAAATGGTAGTGTCTCCAGAGAGTCCTGACCCCCGGGAAAAAGTCCTAAAAGTCCCTTTTTCCTCAAAAAAGCCATTAGCCAATATTAGAGCACAACAACAACATCCTACTAGTACATGAGAGGTCCATTAGCCCACCCAAACACACCTGAGCCGGAACTTGCACTCCATTTACTTTTTATATTAAATGTCCTACTATAATATCAAGTACAACATTTTATTTACTTTGAAGAGAGGACATTATCCCCTGGAATGGGGTTTTGCCCCCAAAAGTGCCATCAAAAAGAAATCAGAAGCGCCGCAAATAAATATATTTCAAATGTGACCCGGGCCCTCGTGACCCTTTACTTTTTATATGTAAAAACGAAGACGGAGACAAATGACAGTGGTGCGAGGAAGGGGATTTTGCAATTCCGCATATTTTATGCGATATTTCAGCACAAGAGTTATGGGGTGGATCTCGCTACGAGCTGATCGATAATATTGGAGATTAAGATTTCCGCGAGCTGTTCCCTCCCTGCTTGGCCAATATATACCGATATGATTGAAGCGGGGAGTCAGCTGCAGGTCTGGAGACACGGTTGGGAAATTGATTGGCTAAAATTCTGACTTGGAATGAAATCCTCCGACTTAATATTGATGGAAGGTCGGATGTTTGAACTACTGTTTAAACTAGTATTTGCACAATTTAAAGGTAAATGAGGTCACCAGAGTGGAAATATATTTCCCCTAGAAGGATCCATTCAGACCCGAAGAAGAGCTGGACCCGGAGGGTACGCCCAATCCTTCCCTCAAGTGGAACCTTTGCAATGATTTTAAATAATAAATTAAATTCTCGGATTCCCACCAAAAAAGTTTAAATTACCGTAATGTTTTTAGGAGTTTCAGACACCGCTTCCGATTGTGGGACCGAGTAGGTCACGGCTCGACCCAAAAACCGCCCACCACCAAGACTAAAGCTCACTCGAACTCTGGAAAATATCTAGAATTTGAAAATAAACATTGTGAGTTATTTAAATCCGACTAATTTGCAAATTCGGAGGAGGAGTGAAAACAAACCGGAGGTTTAGGGAGGGAAATTGACAAACTTTTGCGAATATATTTGAGGAGTTAGATCGGGCCTTTATCCATGCGGATAATTGGCATACTATCCATACAAAGTTTGCCCTAATCCAGCCCGGCTCATAACAATAATAATCAAATTGGGGATTGGCTGTAGGTATACAAAGGCTAATTAAATGTAATTGGGTTGAAATTACCTGGATCCCTCTTGAGGGGGAGTTGTTGGCTGTGAAGAGGTCGAGGGCGGAAAAGACACGGGGGCTGTCGAAGACAAATAAGAGCTCTACAAATTCCTCTACTTCGTTGGGGCGACGTCTCCTCCATCCAACCCAGCCGTTCCCTGCGGGAAAAAATATTATTTTATATAAATTATAAAAATTATATTTAATTAGTAGTAATACTATTTTTAATTTTATAAATAGGATAAAATAGGGGAAAATATCATAAAATTCTCCAGCTTTGGTTTAAAATTATAAAATTTATATAATCTTTCCTTGGGGTCGTAAACTCGTTTATTTTCAGAGCTTCCCTCGCCCCTCCTCCACCTTAAAATCATTATAAAAGTTCCTCCCCTCCTTCCCTCCTTGAGGATAATTGAGCAAGTTACAACCCTTATAAATCCATTATGAAAATTCCTCCGTCTGTGTAATCCTCGAGAAATGATGACGAGTCCTAATGAGATCTCCCCCGTTAATAACAATATAATTGAATGGAATTGGAATATATGGGTTCTGTCAAGAGAGGGGGGAAGGAGGGGGAGCTGACTTTGTAATCCCAGGCAAATTTGACTAATTCCTGAGTGGGGTCTCGTTCTCGGTTCGGATAAATTATAATGAGGACTCGCCCTATTAGTATGATATCCATTTTTTGATGTCAATCCGTATCGTTTGGTTCCTCCACTTCTCTCTCCGGTCTCCCCCAAGCCCAACCCGCACCGCTAATTATTTCGACTCTTTTTATAAGTCCTCAAAATTGTATATAGACCTAGGAATGAAAGGAGAGAGCAGCTGAGACTCGGCAAGCCGTAATAATTAGGAGAGATGGGGAGATTTTGCTGAATAGCTTTACTGCCCCCGAGGGGACCTCTTTTCTAATCACTATATACACTCAACTGTATACCCTTTATTTCTATTTCTATTCTAAATACACATGTGTGCGTGCAAATACATTCAATGGTCGGGTCTACTTGAATAAATGCACGCTTGATAAATACAGAATGGGCTGGAGCCTGAGAGCCTGAGAGAAGCAAAAGAAAGATGTGAATTGGAAACTTTTCGGTTCATTCGCCTATTCATTAAAGGCTAATGAGCTGAGAACTCAAATGGCTCCTCTTTTCAGCTTATTGCATTAAACTTGAGGGGGCAAAAAGCAAAAAGAGTCTCCTAAAATCAACACAAATTAATAAATGTATTCAAAATTGATTACAGCCTACGATACATGGAAAACATTTTATTTAATGACATTTGAAAGATGCCCATTTGATTTGCATGTGAATGGTTTATGATATCTATTCAAAGTGTAATTTTCAAATGTATGTATAGGCAATAAAATTGTATTACATGTACACGATATATGGGGAAAGTAAATGAAGGTATGCATAAAACAAAAGGAGCAGTCTTTGTTTTTTTCGTTGCATAAAAAAGTGCTAAATTGTTTAATGGGACAAGCTGGGGCTTCTGTACATCTCATGCATTTGAAGTGATGCCATTTCCATAAATGTGGATTCAAATGGGCATCGTAAAGGTTTACCCCCAGGGGGAAGGAAGGAATAATTCAGGAGGAGGCTGCCATCCCGAGCTGACTTAAAGTGTTTCATAATTCCTCATCTGAGCAGCTTTTATCCACCGTATACATTTACATTATATTCAGATTGTATTCGAAAAGTTTTTCCCCTCAAAAGTCACACTCAAGCCTGGATTTATAACTATGAATAAATGTGAGTTATTTAAAGGACTACTTTTTCTCTCACCCGTCATAATGTGAGTTTTTAGATTTTTTTTCCCCACCAGTTTATTTATGGTCGTGTGATTAGCCACCCTGATATTGTACATCTATCTCTAGCCTAACAAATGTGATGTCCCACAAAACTAGAGTCATCCCCGCTGACAAATGATCGCCAAACTTGCCACAAAATTAGAATATGTACAAATGAGGATGACTGTGTGAGGAGGAGCGTATTTTTTTCTCTGTGAAAGCTCTCATAACTGAGCAAATTTGAGGAAAGTTGCTCCGTCAATCCCCCAGTTTTTTGCTCTTGTTGTCCCGCCCTGTCAAAAGTTTTATTTTTCTTTTTTTTGAGATCTGTTGAGAAATTCTTTCCAAAAAGTTTTTTCCAGCCTCCTCGGATTTCACCTGACAGCCAGACTCCTTCTTCAAGTATTAATCAAAATCAGCCGTGCTCCTCACACATTCCAATAAAACAGATATCATTTTATGTATTTATCAAGCTCAGGAATTTTGCTCCCAACAAAGCCCGTATCCGCTGGCACCCGAATCGCTGACTCGGCTTCAACTTTATCTCCCCGCTCCCCCTCTTAGGGTTTTATTGCTCAGAGTTCATAATATACGCGTGAAGTCTCGGGTTGACACGTCCTCCACTTTTGAGAGTCCATCAAAAGAGCATTTCGAACTCTGAACCCCCTCTGACTCTCTCGCTCCTCCGATTATGAATGTATGACTGTGCTCTTTTCTTCGCTCCTCTGTCAAAGTCTTAATTTACCATTCCGAACTCTCCCGAGGAGGTTAGGGGAACGTTACGGGACCTCTCCCTCCTTCGTAACAATTCTTGTATCGCATTTACATTGGGATTACACAATATTCTAAAATAACCACAGAATTTTCGAATTTCCAACCAGGGATCTTTGCATGTCCTTTCCCCATTAGTGAGCACTCTCATGTTCCTCAATCGAGAAAGAACAAGATAAGAGCGAGAGGATCGTCATCTTCGAGAGAACACTGTATTTATTTTCCCCCAACCATTCAATCTACTAATGCTTAGACCTTTTCATGTAGTAGTACTACTACTCTACCATGCAGTTTATGAATAATCTTTTAATATCCCTTTTGACTTCCCCCAACTCCACTCCTCTTTCGAAGAAAAAGAAGCTTAAAAGCACCAGCTCCGCGGAGCTCCGAGAGTTGCATAGATTTATCCAATATAAAATGTATTTATTTATATTGAAAAATGAAATCCGAGTTTTCCCCAACTCCCAATCCTAATGGGAGTGTACATTAAGGAGAGTCAAGAGTACATATAAAATCATAAAATGTATTGACAGATCCCATCTCTCAATCCTTTCCTTTCAAGAATCAAGAACCAAGGGTAATCCTCTTTAGTCTCCACTCTCGCTCCAACATCCATATATACTTTAATAGCCACAGGAGTGTAGTGGGCATTTTTCTTTTGAAAAAAAAAACTCTTTTCCTTCCAGTGGTAATCTCCTTATGAAATCACTTGAGTACTTATCGATACACAACGGCTCCTTCAATCCTTTAAAAATATAAAAAGCCTTATCCTTATATACTAGGTAGTACTATGCTGAATATAGGCTACAAAGTACGATATTTGCTTATTAGCTACAATATATGTAATATTATATATAGTATTCCTTTCACTTGGGGAAAAAGTGAATTAAAAAGTAAACACGCAACTGCTGAGATAAGGAAAGTGAATACACAATGGTCAATTTAGATAGCCGGATTTTTGCGGCCTGTCCCCGAGCTAATTGGCTGGCTAATCAAAGAGTGAATAAGCCAATTAGACGGCGTGCAAAATCAATTATTTTTTCGGCATTAAACAATGGTGAAAAATTGTCAGAAATTTAATGAAACGGTGGAACACACGAACACTTGTCAACGGAGTAAGGTTATGGCTCTAGTAATTAAAAGGCCATGTGCATAATAAGCTGAAGATTATTGCAAACGCCATAAAGGCTCTGAAATGAAATGTAATTTTATCGCGGGCATTAACGACGACGTAAACCTCCTCAGTTCTCAGTTCTGTTAATTCCACTCTCGTGAAAAGGTGCAGGTATGCTAGGCTTTGGGATTAACACGGCCTTTTCTCAAATAATAAAGTCATAAAGAGAAAGCCAGCCCTTTCTTAATAATAAACCGATCCGAATTCGAGCTACGAAATTATGAAACTCGGACCCCTCCGCGAATATTCCTCCGACTACCGGCCCGGTTTATCCCATTCGAGTCACGCAACCCGGTTTAATCCAATACTTTGACGGGGGACGTGAGAGAACTCGCTCTTTTATGGCTCGAGAGCAAAGAAATGAATATTTTGGAGCCAGGGGGAACTTTTTGAAAAAAGAATTCAAAACAAACTCACCAATTCCAAAGCCAATGTCCACTGAAAAAGAGTTGGCACCCTCAACCCGATCCGTGAGTTGTCCAAGGCCTCCTCGGAGGAGTCTTGTCGGCTCCTCCTCTTCATCAACCTCGACTTCCGGCCAAGGGGTACCTTGACCCATACCGAGGAAGATATCTCCTGGATCTCCAGCTGGGGCTACCACCAACTTTCGGTCCCATTTACCTCCCTCGCCATCATAAGACTCGTCTTTAAGGGATATCTCGCCCCAGTTGTCACCTTGTCGCATCCCATACTCGACCAGCCCCTCTGTGAAAGCGAAAAAAAATTGTCATTTAATTAGTACCAATTAAAATGTAATTCGGACCCATATCTCGCAAGTTTAAAATTAATAGCGCCCATTAAGAGCTCGACCACGTGCTCACTAATTACTCGTGACATTCCAGACCCCTCATTTTGATGAATTTAATCTCTTTCGAGTCTCGAGACTTTTGAGATTTCGCTTCTCGAGCTCTAAACTGATAACATTTAAGGCTTTAAAGTCTCAGTACTTACACACAAGTTACAACTTTCTCTTCAATGTGGGTCAACAACCGGGAAAAAGTTGGGGAAAAGTTACTACACCTCGAGAGCCAATGGCCAGTTTTGGGTTGGGGGGCATCTTCGATCGAGCGGATATATTGGGATTTAACACCCAACCCAACCATTGATTTTTAATTCCAGGCTCTCGGACCGAGCTGCACCCTGGAGGAATACAATGCATAATTGATGGGAGAGATCCTCCTGGAGGAAATCTCAAACCCTACTTCCCAGTTGCCCCCGAACACACAATATTTCTCGGAGATCCTCCCCATAAACAAAAGGTGCAGTTTATTTGGAATTGTTTGCTCCGACATCAAACTCCCCGGGATACAAATAAGGGGGCACGGGAGGGGTTCCAGCCCCCCTCAACGAAATTCGCAATTTTACTCCCGGGGAATTGCTCAGCTATCGAGGATCTATTTACATTTTTTCTCCTTATTGGAAGTAGAAATCCGAGGAAGGAATAAATGGCAATTTGTGTGGATGGTTGCGATGCTCATTTTATCATTGTTTTGATCTTTCCATCGAGGACTCACTCGAATTGATTCTCAGAAATGTATATAAATGTGTGCACATGGTTGAGTATTACAATGGAAAGAGGGAAATTAGCAATGAAGGAGATTGCATTTCATCGAGGGGGAAATGTACCAATTCGCAATATCAATTCCGAGCTTAAAGAGTATTATTATTGATTTTTCTTATAGGTACTGATATGTGAAGGAAATGGGCGTTTAATATGAGGGCATAAGAGAGAGACAAGTAGCAGAAGTAATGGAAATCCTGGGTGAGGTTGACAATCTAGCTGGCGGTTGTGACATGAGAAAATTGACCACCAAGTATGACATGGCTGGACATAAACGATTCCGGTCAGCCTCGATGTCTGTCAGCTAACCTCCCAACCGAAACAATAAATCCCCCGTCAGCTCCAGCATCCGTGTATCTATTGTATTTGTTTCGTTTCCTTGTTCAGTTCCTTATTGGATTCTGGAGAATATTTTAAGACGGAAATCCGAAATTGAAATCATCTGGAAATTCCTCAGGTTTAGCCCTCCTTGGCCTTATATGCGATAGCATTCCAATCTCTACTCTCTCCAGAATCAGCCTCATTTCCATTTCCCAAATGGCCCTGCAAATCTGAAATTCCTCGCCCGATTTGATTCACCCAGCCAATAAATCTTGCTCCTACCTTTAGTACAGCATCGTATATACAAATACTCTTACCTAGTACTACTACAACGTCAACTACACACTTACTACGATATATCAGTATATCAAATACTTTGTAAGTAATATCGTAATACCTGTAAAGGGACACCCGAGGAACTCAAGGCGGAGGCAGATGGTCCTTCGATGAGTAGAGTAGGGCACAATCCGGATCTTCCTGGCTACGAGGGGTGGTCGCAGCCGGCTTGTCACCACCGAACTTGTGTCAGAGTTACCCGAAAGCACCTGAAATAAGTCAAAGAGTAAAAGCCCATCAATTTCCGTGTCTTAAAAGAATGATAAATTCTCTTAGATTGACCCTAGAATTCTTTCAATTACATTCAAATTCCCCAAATTCCCCTCCGACGACCCTCCTTTTTGTCTAAATTATTGTAGATTGGCGTTGCATCGGAGGAGCTCCAGGATCCGGGAAATGGGCGGAAGAGAGCCTAGTAATTGCTCTCTAATCGAGTCACTCTCTTCCCCTCCTCTTCTCATGTGACCCTTATATCTTCTAATGTATCTACTACTATATTTAGGTGGCGAAATGTAGTAAGAAGTGCCGCAGTCCTCGGGGTTTGGCTCGGAACAGTATCATTCGAATTCCGAGTTGGCTCTCAGCCATCTCCAGAGGAAGGGTCGATCGTATAGTGTTAATTGCATTAGGGCATCCTCCAGGCTAATGCACTATCAGTGTCTATTCGCTGGAAATGAGAGTAAAAAACTCACCGTTTTCCCATCGAACCGGAAGTATCTCCGCCAATCCTCATCCCCGAAGCCATCCCGCCAATACTCCACTTCGTACTCCTCTGTGTATTCTTGACCTCGACCTTTGGCGAATCGACCCTGCGTAACCACTCCACTCACGAGTACAGTTCGATTAAAATCCACCTATTTTGATGAGAATTCTTAGGATTAGCTGTAGCATTATTAATAAATAAACTCACCGAGATCCACTCGCGGACTCCGGGAGCAATCGCTTCTTTAGGGCACCATGCGCCTCCGCTACTCTCCGTGTTCAGCCTGCCAATTGACCATTAATTAAATTAATTAAATTGAATTCGAAATTTGTTTAAAATAAAGCCTTAATTAGCGGAGCTTTCAGCTCAAAGAGGAATTCCTTGTTCTAGATATTTCTCGGCTCTGATTTGAATTGCAAGCATTGTTTAATCTGGAGCTGGATATAATTCTCAAATTGTCTCTGAAGCTTTTAATTTGAATCTGTAAAGGCCTAGCTAGCCCTAGAGCTGTGGATTGTTTGACTGAAACCAGACATTTCTCTTATTGAGAGATTCAAAATTTATCCAACCGTAAATTCCCTATATACTTAAGTGTAATAAATGCTCGGTTCATTATATGGCAATTACTCGGCTCTATATCTCTACTTCTTTGTCAAAGAGCACCACCCCAGCCTGAGGCTGTGTAATTGGAGTGGGAGATCATTGACTGCCAAACAAACAAACTCCAATAAAAGCCTTAAAAGAATTTCCAATAAAGATCGAAAAATGGGGGAGATTTTTCAAAAGCTAACTCTAACTTTCTACCTCCCCCTTCGCTCTTGGATTAGATTCTTTCGCCTAATACTACGTATTGCATTACGTACGATATACCTAGTGGCAGGGGAAATATTCTACGGATAAGATTTGGTCGTAAAATGATTTTTAATTCGGATATCGGTTCAGATAATCCCTCCATTTCCATTTCACTCGTGAACACATTGACCGATAAAGTGACATCGTAAAATACCCGGGTATTTAGCCAAAAGATTTCAAATGCAAATGCCTTTACAGGATTACTAGGTAGGCTAACATATGATAAGCCCGAAAATTTATCGAAACTCAAATTGGCCCTGATACAGCTAGCCCGATTTATAGCTCCATATGAAGTAGATATGAGTAGAGTTATGACTTTATGCGATGGGGATGAATTATTCAGGGTTTATTCGCAGGGGGATCGATCCACTTATTACAATTTCTATTGAGGAGAAAAATAAACATACAAGTCAATTTACAAATGGCAGTTGATTTTCGAAGGGGGTTATTTCAAGAGATTCTTCGATTGATCCAAGTACTATGTCCGTATAAGTCTATTAGTTAAATTGCTCGTGGTTTAAGAACTTCGGGGTGAATTTTTTTCAAGTTTCAATTCCTCCTCTTCTTCAATCCCTCCTTAGATGGTCATTTGATTTGGGTCGTTTGTCAAAGGGGAGCGGGATTTAATGACACTCTTTATGACTCTCCTGCACCCTCGGTCCCTTTTCAATAAACCCACCACCACCAGAAGTATTATACCGCGAGCTAATCTCGGGGGATAAGCACGCTCTCGCCCCGGGAAATAAGTCCAAGAACAGTTTTATTTCACTTACGTAATATATTTGGTATATTGTACCTATATTTGGGGGCAAGTTAATCAAGAAACGAAATGTTCTCGTTAGGCGATTGGGCTTCCCGATAACTCTACAAATCGGGTGAGGGAGACATTTGAGCGATGTGTTCCGAGGAGGGAGGGAGCTGCGATAAGTCAGCGATAAGACGTTGATTTGATGGCAAGATCCGCTAGCGGTTGAAAACCACCAAATATGTTGATGGCAATCCTCGACCATTATTTATTTGCATTCCCCCCTTCCCCCAAGAGTGACATCCCCCCTTTGATTTATCCCTGCCGGCTTAACTTATTAGCAAACCACCACCAAGGAAGGAGAAAGGGGGAAACCGCATTTCTCCTTAAGAAAGTGTTTGGCCCATTTACAGGAACAGGATTCAATTGTTGGGGAATTGTTCGAACCCTTCTCCACCTCATCAATCAACCCGCGTGCGCTGCTGTGTACATTATTATTGTTGGAGAAAGAGCAATTTGTTTGCGTCGAACCTTACGGGGAGGCGGGAGCCCCATTTACCAAGTTTGACTGTTTTCGCGGAGGAAAACATGATCAAGTGTGAAGCTTGGAAGCCTGGATGTATTGATGAGAGAATGGGCCGAGAAGTGACATTAAAAATTTAGAAGAAAATATCGGAGAAGGAGGAGGAGGAAATGTTTTAGCAATTCATAAAGTGTAGTGAGATGTCAAGAGATGTAATACAGGGCAATAAACTGGGCCCTATTCCTCATCTCTCCGCCGCCCGTAGTTCCTCAGCCATCTTCTCCAGCTCCAATTTCTCAAATCTTAAATGGCACACACTCCAACATCCTATACTGATATAATATATTTGAAATGATGTACCTCTCGCATGTTCAACTCCAAATATATGCTTTACAAGAGGAGCGCCTATCTCGATTTATTAGCATGCAGTGTGCCCATCCATCACTCGACTCTCCCGCGCCCGCCGCCTCCCCCACACTCTTCTCTCATCCATTGATGGAGTGCATTCAAAAGAAACCCCCACCCAAAATGCACTTAATATGTATGGAAAAGTGCAGTTTCAAATGCAAATGCCCCGAGTAATTTCCAAAACTCGTTCCCGAATCTGCATTTACGACTCAACAGGGTCTCCGACTCACATTTCTCCTCCTAGGCCCCTAACCCTATTTCTTATTTTAGGCCATGGTTCAATCTACTGCGTTTTTTAAAGGAAAGATATCTTGTTTCGTGTTTCGGTTGTGTACACCTTCCAGGATCAGATAAGATCGAAATGAGAGGGTTTTTAAACCTTTAATTAAGTGCAGGCCAACTTGGGGCTAATTTCAACGCACTTTCCTCTTGTTCACACTCTTACCCATTACTTGTAATTACCGTCTCAATCCACCCTAATTACACACTCGAGACCCTGGAGAATAATGCTTCCTAATTACTACTACAACTGGGAAAAAAACTTTCTTTGGAATGCCGTAAGTGCATTTCCTGAAACATGAGGTTTTTTCCGTCACTCTCTACGGATATTTGGGAAATCCAAGACCTGGTCTCAGATCTGTCAACAGCTCAAGATTAAATGCAATTCTTCAGACTCTGGACTCCGACTACCTATGAGGACATGGGACATTTGGAATTTGGTTTCAATTTCCCGGGGAAAACAACTTGGGAGAAAGGCGTGAGAGGAATTTTTAGCGGGGACGAATCGGAGGTCGGCCCAATTCAAAGTCTAGGATATCCAGGATATGCTGAATACTCTCTAAAGTCTCCCCGATTCGGACAAAGCGGGACTGAAGAATTCCCACGGGAGGAGAATGTTAAAATTTCATTCGATGCAGGCCTGCATTTGCAACAGGGCTGAGCCAAAGTGCAGAATTCGAGTCAATATTTCGGGAGGAATGACCAGTAAATTGTGTTGTGCTCTCGTAAACCGTTCTGGTATTAGAGATTGGGACTGATGGGTGTCAATATAATACGGAGTAGTGAGTAAAGTAAAGCAGTCTTGGCGTTTGGCGGAGTAAAATCGCTCCGGAGACGATTTTACGCTCCAGAAAGCCCGACAAATCCGGGTTTTTTCCTGGGAATTCCTCCAATCTCTCTTATTTACTCCCACCATCACTCTATATACATCTAATACTTTGTATTACCTGGCTAGATGTGCTCCCACTGAGGTGACATAGACTGAAGAGGCAGTCAGAGCAGAATCCGGAACCTCACGAGATTCTAGACCAAGCGGATCAGCACAAGTATCTGAAAACAAAGAAGACAAAATTCAATTAAATATAATGTATTTAATATTATTATCCCGAAAAGTTATTGCTCTTGAAAATAAACCAAAATCCTTTGGGACACTGCATGAAACTAGTAATTTCCTTAAAATATACAAGGTAGTAAAAAGAGTGGGGGGGACTGTCATAGCACGTTGTCCCCCGAGTATAATCGACACGCATCTCGAAACTCGAAAGATTTATGAATTTAGGGCGGAACAAACCCGCCGATTTGCCTATCGGATCCTATAGATCTAAACCCAATATATTGGGTATTCATAAATGCATAGGTGAGGGACTCAATTACGAGGGAGGAGGAGGAGGAAGAGTCGGAGCAATCCCCAGAGCTAATACCCTCGAGATAATGCATCCGAAATTTAATCCCATCTCGAAATTGAAAGTGAATCTCCCAATAAAATAATCCATTTCCAACCGAGGGGAAGAGAAAGCACACATTCAGATCGAACAGATATCGTTCGAAATATCATACTACTTTGTAGAATCCCACCCGCCATACCCCTAAAATTAAACGGTATTATTTCAATTATTAAGAGTGGAGCAAGGGTGCGAGCGAACCCAGCAGTAATACCATAAATGAATAATATATGAGAAGATTTGTGATCTTTCTTCTTTGGATTAGACGCAAATTCCAAAACCAATCTCGCTTTGAGAAGTAAATAAGCTTCAGTCTCGACTCTTTTTTTCTCATTTTAGGTCATGCAAAAATGTGACGCCTTAATCCATTGGAAGTTTAGCCAACCCACACAAAAGAGATGCAAAATTCCTCTGGCATTTAAAAAGAAGCTCTTTATTACACTATCTATAAGTTAGCAGAATGCCAGAATCCCTCGAGTCCCGTCCAATAAACAACAGCGGATTATTTGGTAGGCTGATAACGGCCAGGGGTCAGCGTCGTGACATAAATTGGGAGAATGCCGAGGAGTCAGCGGCGCAGTGTTGCCCAACCTTTATAACTCAAAGAGTTCCGGGATCGATGAAAGAATTGACCATCTTCTGACCGCTCCTGGACAGTCTTCAAATCTTTTTAATTTCGGAGAAAGTCTGCACATTCGAAAAACATCAAAGGAGCCAACCCAAAACCAATTTATCTATAAGCTCAGTGCAGCTATTTATAGAATTCTTAAATTAATCTTAAGTAGGATTTGCGGGGTATTTCCACTTTCATT
>JAAZTK010001746.1:0-13007 GCA_036507255.1 Megalothorax incertus
GCCAGAATATTTTATCCCTTATGGGGTAGGAAAGCGTTCCTGTCTCGGCTATAAAATGGCCAATTGGATAAGCTTTCTTGTGACAGCAAACCTCCTTGCCCGTTTCAGAGTGGAACTTGACCCTACTGAAAATTATGATATAATGTTTTCCGAGGACAAAGGCGTTTTATCAAATTGTCCAGAGGGCTATAGACTTTTATTTAAGCCCATTGAACGGATTGACTGACTGAACCAAAATAGTATATATAATTTACATAGTATAGATCTATCTCTTGATAAGACAGACTTGGTGAAACTACTCTCAATTATTTAGAATTCTTTCTCAATTAATTAATTTCTATAATTTGAATTAGGTAATCTACTTTTTATTTTCAAGTTGGAGGCTTTTAGATTTTTAAATTATTGTTATTTAATGCTTTATAATTAAATAAAGTAAAACTGTTAACTTCAGGGAGCGGATAAAGCCAAAGGATTATTTTAATTTTTTAAGTTAATGTATTGCGACTTTCTTTTTGATGGTGGGTTTGATTTAAAAAATAATATGATAATTTATAACATTGATATACCTTTAAAATAGATCGAAATTATATTTATTTTAAATAAGTAGATTTATAGGCACTTTATTATTCCTTTGTTAATATTCGAAGGTTTACATTAATTAAACCTATTGTCTAACTCGGATTCGGTGCATACTACGATACTTAAAAATATTAATTGAATAATAATTTAAAAGTTAAAACTGACTATTATAAATTGTAGGATATGACACTGACCATTTTTGTCTTGCTTGAATTGTTAATTTGATTAATTTAGAATATAATGATATGATGTGTTTACGGCTTAGGATTAATTTAAAATTCAGATCAAGTTTTGCAAATTATAGATGCATTATTATTTGAAATTAAAAAATGAACGTTAAAAAAAATATGATCTGGGATTGAATTGAACTTGTAAATAATATTATTATTTAACTTTACGCTTTTTAAGAAAGATTGGACCTAACATGGCCAGAGCTAGAGCTCCTAACCCAAGAATAACTTTAAGAGACATGATCTCTTCGATAGATTTTAGGTCAGAGAGCATAGAACCTGCTTGGACGGTTAAAAGATTATATGGGGATAGACCAATAAGTACCGAGAAAAAGAAGAGTCGAAGAGGACATCCACAGATTGGAGCTGACATGTTAATTAACCAGTTTGGGCTCATTGGGAATATTCTAAGGCTCAGCATAAAGTAGAATAGACTCTCACGATTCTTCTCCACCTTTAAATTACAACATATGGATATATCAATTAAATATAGGTAATAATTAAATTAGTAGATACTTACAAGCTCGTTGAAATACTGCACTCTTTTCGGAAAGTATCGTAGTAGGATTTTGTAGGTAAAGAACTTCGATAGGATGAAACAAAGGGATGACCCAACGGCGGAGAGTAGGCAGCAAAGAAGAAACCCTCTCCAGACTCCAAATAAAGCAACCACTTAGCAGATTTAAAAAGATACTTCCAGGGATTGCAAATGCTTGCTTGTAGAGGTATGCAGATGAAAAGAAGACTGGGGAAAAATGAAAGAAAAACAATTAGGTAATTTTTAAAATAGACAGGTTTAAAAAAATATACCTATCGTAAATGCGATATTCTCTTTTGAATACTCGTGAAATACATCAGCAAGCTTATGGAGGCTCTCCACGTCCCTGGGGAATTGCAATCTGTCCTGAAATATTAATCAAAGGTTAAAAAACTTTAATTAAAAAATTATTAAAATCACTTACATCCGGACCGCTAAATAAAAACAACGTGTACAACCAACAAGATGCTAAAATTAGGATGGAGACTAAAAACACGACTTCCTTGTACATGATGCACTAATTAATGGTATTTAGCAAAGGTCAGGGTGTCCAGTCTTGGTCCATTCTTGCGCAATCCTCCAGTAATTGGTCAAAAGTCCCTGGAATTTTTAATTTCAATTTAAAATATTTTCTTCCCGCAAAAAGTCACAGAATTTATCCTTATTACACTCAGGTAGATTCTTTTTTGCTAAAATTAAATTAATTAACTCTTTTTTCTGAGCTTTAAATGCGTACATATTTATTGAAAAACCTTTGATTAATCCAGAGGATACAGAATGTGTATTGCATATTTTAACTTATGAAGTTATGATTAAATTGGAGAAGCCGCCGGAACCGAAGATTTGGATATTGATTTTTTTGCTTAAAAACAAATCTTTAATTAATTCTAATTACAACCATTATTGAGAATATTGCTAATATATAGGCTAGCAGGTTCAATCTTGTAAAGTATAAAGGGTCAAGTACTCGCATGTACATTTAATACTTTCTTTGGAATGACTTTTAATTATTGAAACTTTTAAAATAGGTATAATTGCAAGAATATGATTATTTTGATAGAATATTAAATTATTCTGGAAATGTAGGTGTTACAATGCAATATGATGAATTGATATGTGAAAAAGAATATCTTAAAATATATATTATTATGACAAGATCAATGTATGTAATTGAAACAAATGGAATAATTTTTGAAATGTTCATTTCAAGATAAAGGCTCATAAATGGTAAATAATTATTTTTGGTAAGATTATATACCTACATACTAGTATTAATATTATTATCGTAAATGCGAAGAGCTTTTGTAAAATGTAAATTTAAAGGGTTAAAGGTACTTTGGTGTATACAGGAAGGAATTAGGAATAAAAAATGTAATGCAATTGTCATCTGACTATGAATCTGATGGAGTGTCACCCAATACATTTAAATGCGGAGGTGGATTTGACTCTTTAGACTGCTCCAAATCTTTTTCCTCATCTTGTATTGGATTCTCTTCGTTCATGTCCTGAAGAAATGATTCTAATACGATTGGATCTTCTTCGGCAAGTTCAATCTCTTCAAGGGAATTGGAATGCGTTGATCCAGAAGAGGATTCTGATCAAAAAATATTAAATTAAGTAATTTCAACCTATTATTTCAATAGAATATGTACTTGGTAGGGTTCCTTTTGACTTGAATTGCTGGAGATCCTCTTCAAAAGCACATTGAAATACAACTTGCCTCTCTTTTGCCTCCCTTGCCCTCTTCTTCTCCAGTTCTTCAACTTTTTTTAAATGATCATCCGTTAATTTAGACTTGAGGTCATCTAATTCTGCAATCCTTCGTTCTTGGTATAGAGCAAGTTGAAAGCGATGGTCAAGCTGTTTCTCCCTTAATTCTGCAGTTTCAATTAAATCTTCAAGTACGCCGAGGGCATCCTCAGTCTCGTCAAAGGCACATTGGAGATTGAGGATAGTATCGGAAATAATTTGAACTCCATGAACTAGTTTTGGAACTCGAGCAAAGGATAGAGCTAACTCTTCAACCTTTACAAATTGGCCATCTATTCGATCGTGAAGTCTTGTCACAATTTCATCCACTTCCTGTGTGAAATTTAAATCTTATTAATCATATTATCATAATTTCATTAATTAATACGAACCTGTGCACAAAGAACTGCATTTTCAGTCTTTTTATGAATATCAGCCCACATGTTATGATATCTAAAATCATACAAAGTAAATGCTTTAATTAAAGACTTAAATATTATTTAAATTAAAATTAGTCAGTAACCTTTCTAGGAGTTCTACTCCTCCGTCGATATTCACAGCCCGAGTTCTCTCCAATGCCTTTCTTTGGTCATCTTCTATTCGGGATTTTCTGTCTATTTTGAGGTTTTTCAAGCTAAAAAATGATTAAAAAAGGTTAATTAAAATTAAATAATTAAATAGCATGAAAAATAGGTACACATTGATTTCGAAATTTATTATTTAATGTTAAAAAATTACCTATTTGAACATACTTCTTGGACATGATTTAATTTGGTTTTTAAACTAGAAAACATTGTTAATGACTTGATGACGAGGAGTTGACCCCTTTAAATTTGCCTTTACATTCAATCGATGCCAATGAAGGCGAATATTGTGACGACAATGTGACACAATATTTAAAAATTTACCAATTACAAATGTTTTGAAATATCATGCACATTGCACAGTGACTTTTATTTAATCCAGTTCAAATTGATGAAATTAAATATAGCAGTGTATAATTATACCACAATGTCCCACTAGTACCACCACCGAATGACAAATAATTAATTATTTTAATTGAAATTCAACAATTTGGTCAACAATCGAGCTACAATAATATTTTGGTTTGAATTTAACATTGAAATGAGGCCAAAATCAGCGAGAAATGGATGGGAGTTTTGAATTAATTTAACTCGGCTCTCGACAAAAAGTTATAATTTTTAATCATCAGTTTAATTTACACCATGAACCAGAGGAATCTTCATCATCAGCACGATTAGATAACCAGTATTGGCTCCTCATCTCTGCCCTATTTAATTAATCTCATATCGTCGTGCTACACGGTGGACGACCGGCCTAAAACCAATTGTATGCAAATCGCCATATTTCGCAAATTCGCACATAAAAAGGTACCTGCATTTTGCTAATTAATTCAATTCAGCACTTGAAATTATCTAATCTAATCACTATCAGTGAAGCGTATTTTGTTAATATAAATTAATTATTTGTTATTTTTACAGAACGAGAGGATCCATTCTGAATTATTCATTGATTAAATATTCGCAATTTACACCTAGAGCCTTTAAAAATTGATTTCGCCACCACCAAACCACTTGAAATCAAGAGCCATCAGCCAGGAGGAATGATGAGGGCTCTCCAAAATAAAACCTAATCAATAAATGGAGAGCAATGAAGGAGGGAGGAGAGAACCTCACTAGTATTGTCAATAATCTCAAGAGCCAGAGGACATTATATCATCCCCAACCACTTGGTATTAATACTACAATCTCGTCAATCCTCAATCCTCCTTCAAAGGGTTCCGTCGGCGTCGTCTCCAAAGGACTTCAAAAAAAGAATTCGGAATTGAGCATCACTTTTGAGGAATTTCCAGTTAGTTTTTAAAATACTAGATTCATCCAAATTCCAAATACATTACAAGTTTAAATACAGCTTTTGTGGAGACATCAATTAATCTTTTAACTTTTTTAAGCCCTCCTCAATTTCAGCTTCTATTTAATTTCAATTAATCTAGTTAACCTGACCCGTGTGTTGATGGATAATTCTATCGATATGAAGAGCATGAAGGAGGATTACGATAGAGTGGTGATCTTTCTTTTTAATTGCAATTTAAATGTCATTTTAAATCATTTTTATTTTGACTTGTCATTTCCTTTTTTCATACCCATTGTTGTTATTCTGTTTTGAACATTTAAAAATGTGCTGATTTTTTACAGCAATTTGTGTACCTTCCTCCTCGACTTTGTTATCGTTTAAGTTTCTTAAATTGTCCTTAATTTCACACTTGTTTCGTATACCATTTTTTAATTTAATTTAACAATACTTTAATGATTTAATCTTTGGGATTCCTTACAGGATAAACGTGGGAGCATAATGTGGCTATCTTCAGAGCAAGCAAGTAGCATGGGCATAGGAGATGTAGAATGGCAATTGCAGACAAATGTCCGTGAAGGGCTGAGTTGGAGGGAGGCTGAGAATCGGATGAAAATACTTGGTGCTAATGAATTTACAGGTAGGTTTAAGATTTTAGAGGAATAACATAATAAATAGGCTTTTAATTTTATTATTTTCATTCAACAGTGGACGAAGAGGAACCTATATGGAAAAAATACCTGGAGCAATTTAAAAACCCTCTAATTTTACTTCTCCTCGCCTCTGCGTTCGTCTCTGTCCTTATGAGACAGTTTGATGATGCTGTTTCCATTACTGTTGCAATTCTTATAGTTGTAACTGTCGCATTTATTCAGGTAAAGCCTTAAAAAGCCTTTAAAAATTAAAATCTAATGATTTTTTAAAATTTAAAGGAATGGAGGTCAGAACAATCACTCCAAGAATTAACAAAGCTAGTTCCACCATCATGCAATTGGTAAACCTCACTCTAAAATCATTTAAAATAAAAATTCAATCCTATTTTATTAATTTTTCAGTATTAGAGGTGGTCAGATGAATACTTTTCTAGCAAAATACCTAGTTCCAGGGGATATTGTTCAATTAAACGTGGGGGATCGAGTCCCTGCTGATATCCGCCTAATAGAATCCGTTGATTTATCAATTGATGAGAGTAGCTTTACTGGAGAAACCGTAAGTTTTAATATTTAAAAAATTAAGCATGAAATTGAAGCAAAATTGCAAAATTTCCAGGAGCCAGCTAACAAAATACATGATCCTATTGTAATTAATGCATCAAGGGAAGAGGAAGGTTCTTCTGTAAAGAATGTAGCATTCCTTGGAACACTAGTAAGATGTGGGAGTGGGAGTGGTATTGTAATTTGTACTGGACGTAATTCACGATTTGGAGAAGTATTTGTAATGATGCAAGAGGAGGAGGCTCCAAAGACGCCTCTACAAAAGAGCATGGATATTTTGGGGGCACAGCTATCTTTCTATTCATTCTGTATTATTGGAGGAATTGGGATACTTGGTTGGGCACAAGGGAAACATTTCCTTGATATGCTTAACATTGGAGTAAGCTTAGCTGTTGCTGCTATCCCTGAAGGTGAGTCTTAAATATAAATACAGATACTCTGTCTATAATACTCTTATTAAAATTCTCAGGTTTACCTATTGTTGTAACTGTTACACTTGCACTTGGAGTAATGAGGATGGCAAAAAGGAATGCTATTGTTAAAAGGCTACCTATTGTAGAGACACTTGGTTGTGTAAATGTCATTTGTTCGGATAAAACGGGTACTTTAACCAAGAATGAAATGACGGTTACTTCGATTGTAACTTCAGGTAGGGTTACAAAATTCCAAATTAGTTTTTTAATTAAATATTTAAATTTAAAATTCAGAGGGTTGCAGCGCAGAGGTTACTGGAGTGGGCTACTCTTCAGTGGGTGAAGTTCGCCTTCGGAATAGTCAATTCTACGGGGCTAGTGATGTGAGGTCATCGGTCCATTCTATTCTAGAGGTAATGTAATTATGAAAGTGGTACTATTAGTTCTAATTAATGAATGAATTAATGAATGACCTCTTGAACTATAGGCTGGGTGCGTTTGTAATAATGCTGTGATAAATGGGGGTCAATTAAGAGGTCAACCCACCGAGGGTGCGTTAATTGTTGCAGCCTCAAAGTTTGGAATACTCGGAGTTCAAGAGAATTATTTAAGATTAACAAGAATACCCCTTTTCAAGTGAGACTAAGATGATGGCTGTTCGGACTACAATGCGGGGTCGTGGTGGTGGTGGAGGAGATATGGGACCAGGAGCTGTAATTACATAGCTTTATTCGTCGTATATATGATCTAATATTTGATTTGAAATATTACAGGAAATCTATTTTGTAAAAGGAGCAATTGAGCGTCTTATAAAACAATGTTCGCATTACTCTGAATTCGGTATTCTCCGTCCAATGAACGCAAGGAAAGAGGATGAAATACTTTCAGTCTCTTATGAGCTTGGAAGACAGGGTTTAAGGGTACTTGGATTTGCTAAAGGTTCATACCCTTCAGGATTTGACGTACTTGGGCCTTGTTGGAATGCAAGATCCACGTAAGATATTGATAGCTTTTAAATTAAATGCATTTTAAATGTGTTCAAATTCTTTTTAATGCCAAATAGCGAGGCCACAAGTAAGGAATTGCATTCAAACTCTACTGGGATCTGGTATTCAAGTCAAAATGCTTACAGGAGATGCACAAGAGACTGGTAATTGACTTTTTTTGGGTTACAGACTTACAATTTACTTGAATTTTATTAAAAGTATTATATTGGGCCCTTATTTTTCAGCAACTTCAATAGCAGCCCTTGTTGGGATTGATATACTTCATGGGTCAAGCCTTTCTGGTCAAGAGTTGGAAGCCCTGAGTGAAATAGAGCTGGATAAAATTGTATCCAACATTTCAGTATTTTATAGGGTTGCCCCAAAGCATAAGCTCAAAATAGTAAAGGTAATGCCAAATGTGTTGCGGAAAGAATTGAATCTAATCTGAAAAAATTCTTTTGAAAAAATCCTAAAAATAGTCACTTCAACGTCAGGGATTTATTGTTGGAATGAGTGGTGATGGTGTAAATGACGGAGTAGCTCTAAAGAAAGCTGGTAAATGATAATTTGAAAAAATCCTAAAAATAGTCACTTCAACGTCAGGGATTTATTGTTGGAATGAGTGGTGATGGTGTAAATGACGGAGTAGCTCTAAAGAAAGCTGGTAAATGACATATGCAATGATTTTATGAATTTGTGGGTTTTAATCAAAAAATGCTCAAACGTTTTACCCTATACTTTTAGATATCGGGATTGCAATGGGTAAGGAATGTCATTTAAAATTCCATTCTATAAATAGGCTTGATCTTTACCGCATTCTTTCTTTGACCCATAGGGAAAAATGGGACTGATGTTTGCAAAGAGGCTGCAGATATGATCCTAGTTGATGACGATTTTGGAACTATTGTGTAAAGACCTACTACGTTATAAGTGCATTTTTATTGATTTTATTTAATGTTTCGTTCAAAAATAGGGCTGCAATCGAGGAGGGGAAAGGGATATTCTATAATATTCGTAACTTTGTACGATTTCAATTAAGTACATCTATTGCTGCCCTATGCCTCATTGCCCTTGCTACACTTATGGATGTTCCAAATCCACTGAATGCAATGCAAATACTTTGGATTAATATAATTATGGATGGGCCACCAGCTCAAAGCCTTGGAGTAGAACCTGTAAACCGAGATGTACTTAAAAAGCCACCAAGAAATGTCCAAGAGCCTATGATTACCCGGTCTCTTATTATAAATGTACTCCTTTCAGCCCTAATCATTGTCACTGGGACTCTTTGGGTATTTAAAAAAGAAATGGATGATAATAAGGTACAGAATTAAGATTCTAAAGCTCTTTAATTAAATTACAACTATAGGTTATACTCGTATATTTTAATCGGATTTATTTTAATTTGCAGATTACAAAGCGTGACACAACGATGACCTTTACTTGTTTCGTATTTTTCGACATGTTTAACGCGCTAAGCTGCCGTTCTCAAGAAAAATCAATATTTGAGATTGGATTCTTTTCAAATCGAATGTTTTTGCTTGCTGTAATGGGCTCATTAATTGGTCAGATGCTTGTCATATACTTTCCTCCACTTCAATCCGTGTTTCAAACGGAATCTCTTACATTTCATGGTAAGACTCAAACTTCAGAGTCCAGCCAGTATATGATTGCATTTTGTCCGATTTTGATTATTTTAAACCTGAAATTCTTTTTTTCACAGATATTATAAGCCTAATCGCCCTCACTTCATCTGTATTCATTGTATCTGAAATTAAAAAGTGGATTGAAAGGAGACCTACAGGATATAAACGATCATACCTGATCACTGACTCGAAGAGGGATAAGCTTGAGGATTTGGTTTAATCAGATCACTTCAATGTCACTTGCAATGGATTTTAACGTATTTATTTAATTTTATTGCTCAAAGAATTGGTTTATTTTGCTCCAAATCTGCAGTTCAATGTACTTAATTTATCATACGATACTTAATTTTGAAAGATCGGTATTCCAAGTTTAATTGTACATTTAAATTACAATGTAAATTTTGCTTAATTTATTAATTAGGGAGAATCTCATCTGAACCATTGAGTGGTATTATAATTTATTGAATTTAAATTTTAAATCCGAAGAGTTCTATTTGATTTAGTCATTTAAATTAATAATAATTTTTAATCTTCTTTAAAGTTTAAGTCATTTTAAAGCGAGGGGTATTGAATTTATGTATTTTTATATGCTTTAAAAATTCTCATCCTCTAGGAAGTTGTATAAAAAAACCATTTGTCACTGCATACTTTAACTTATTTAAATCATTAAGTTAATCTAATGCAATTACAATGACTTTGTTGTATTTATGAGCATTTGTTTTATTTTTAACGAATTTTACACGAATAAATTGCGTTGTTTTTAAATTTAAAAATTTATACCCGTTAATATCACATATTATTTGGTATTTTTAATTGTTCCTCGGATCTCTTTAATGCTAATTGGATTTCTGGGCAGGTTGGATCCAGTTTTTGAGCCTCTTTCAAATCTTGTATTGCGGTTTTGAAGTCTCCTAAAATAAATGTGTACAGTTAGCTTATGTAGCAAATCAATATTGCATTTTTTGATTAAATCAATTATCATATTTACCCATCCTGTAGTAAATTGTAGCACGATTATAGAAAGCACAATGTAAATTCGGGATAATTTTAATTGCCTCTGAAAAATCGGATTTTGAGGAATCAAAATCCACCCTTAAATACTTTAGGAGGCCTCGATTGTTGAGAGCAAGAGCTTTTTCATGAGGATCCTGTTGAAATAAGATTAAATTGATTAAATACTAATTAGGACAAAGTTTTAAAGGTCAAAAATCAAAATCCAGGTTGAAAAAGTTGACAATAGCCGTAAAAAGAATTTACCTGAATTTGGTCAATAATTTTGTTAATTTGGTCGTAATGCTTTAGGGCTTCGTGGTACTTTCTCTCCTTAATTAGAGTGTCCAATTGTTGACGAAGTTTGTCCATGATTTGACCATAATTAGGCTCAAAATTAATTAAAAAGTTGACACTTGAGTCTTGACAAAAACTTTTGACAGATTTCAAAAAAGAATTTGCGGGAATTTAAATCTCGAGAAAGTTTTTAAAATTGGGCAATTAAATCTCGGAGCCCGGATGTCATTGCTAATTACCTCTAATTGTGCCGCAAAGTCCGTCGCCTTATAATCCTACATTGCCTGTACCGGGAGGTGTTTAATTATGGTGTTTTTCTGAGAAACTCTTCATAAAGTCGACGTGTCATTCCAAAATTGAAAAAATTCCATCTTGTGACATGTTTTGATTAATTTTGTCCCTAATTTTAATTCTTAATTGCCTGCAATTAAAAGTTCAAAGGCTAAATTTTTGAATCGGAGGGTTCATTGACATCCTAGAGGTCAACCATGCAATTCTCCTTTACCCTAATTTTTAGTGGGATATTTCTCGCATGTAAGTTTTGAAATAGTTTTAATTAAGTATTGACACTTACTAATTAATATTTTTTTAATTGCAGATGTACTACATTCACTCTATTCACTTGTGCAAATCTTTATCCCACCAAAATGTACCGAACAATATTGTTTCAAGTCATACCTGGAGAGTCAACCACAATTGAGGTACAGTGAATTAATTAATTTGCAATTAATCGAAAAAGTCGCCGGCCGTCGTATTTTATTTCTTTTATAATAATTAATTTCTTAGAAAGTTGGCGTCATAAATCATTCATGAATTCAATATATAGATTCCATTTGGTCGATATTTAATTAACTCTTTTTTCTTTGTCCTTTTTCTCCAAAAGGTTGATCCTCTGCTCTTCTGTGAAAAAGTCAATACAATCCGCTTCAGAACTTACGCTAATTCACGAGTTGAATCCATTTGATTATAATTCTGGATCATTTTCAACGTAAGTTACCTAAAATCCATTAATTCCATGTCGTTTGACATATGAATTCATGATTTATTCCAGGAATCTGACAATACCCCTACCACAAAGCACAATAAACAATGGGAGCCTTAATCTATTTGCTTTCCTCGCTCCAATGGCAAAGACGAAGCGAGAGAGCTGGACACATAGTATAGCTAGTGAGAGAACAATATGGACTTGGACACCCCTCACCCAATATCTGGAGGAAGAAGCCGAGACATTTAATCTTTTGAATTCAAAGGGTTCCAAAGAAAGGGAAGCAGCGGTAGGTCTTTTCATTGAAAAATTGCAATTATTCTTCATTTTTTTCTTGATTCTTTCAGAGTTCTTTGAAAAAGAAAAACAAAGGAAAAACAATTACACATGTTGCAAAGCGAGTCAAATTGACAATTTTGTCAGAATTACACCGTCTACCAAAGAAAGAGTTACCAGAAGATTTCCATACACCTTTTTCGGTAATTTGTTTATTGTTTTTTTCCACGTCTAGATTTTTCCAGAATTGATTTACACGATTTCAATGGCCATTTTTCCTTTGATAGATTCATAAATTCAGAGGAATATCTACCTCCCTTTAGATTTGATCGTTTCTCATCTCGACTAAGGGATTTCCACGTAATAAATGCGTCTCAAACCACCACAGATCTCCACCTAGAATTCTCCCCTACTTCTCTCGGATATCTCAGGTACGGCCGTTCGACTATAATCAATAAAGTCATAAAACCCCGCTACTATATTGTAGTTTTATTCCATAAATTCGATTTAATCTCATGATTTTTCCTTTCCTTCACAGAATGAGCCAGCAATTCGAGCTAGCAATGGAGAGTATGAAAGGATTTGGGTTTGGCTCAAAGGATCTTGATGAAATTAAAGGGATCTTTTCAGATACAAATGTTTATCTACTTGTATTGACCATGGGCGTAGCTTCAGTCCACGTAATTGAGTCAATTCTTTTGAAAAAACCTTCAAAACTGATTTTTCTTAACTTGTAGCTTTTATTTGATTTCCTCGCATTTAAATCTGATATCTCATATTGGAGAAATCGTTCAACTACCTATGGTCTAAGCACAAAAACAATCATTTGGCGATGTTTCTCACAAATTATCATCTTCCTATACCTTTGTGAGGAAAAGTCGAGCCTACTTGTAGTGGGGCCAAGTGGGATTGCTGCTCTAATAGAGGTATTGTACTAGAGTATATACTAAAACTAAAAGTTTCAAAGTTTTTACCCATCTAAAACTGAACCCCCTGAATTTACACAGATGTGGAAAGTGAAAAAAGCTTTCAAGATTTCATTCAGTTGGAGCGGGTTAACTTTTGGTGGGAGTAATGAATCTGAGAAAGTCACGGCTGCTCATGATGCTGAATCCATGAGATATCTATCCTACCTACTATACCCAATCTGCATACTTGGAGCTATTTACTCGCTACTCTACACACCACATAAAAGGTAGGCTTAATTATGAGTTTGCTAAAAGCTTTTTTTT
>JAAZTK010001747.1:0-13000 GCA_036507255.1 Megalothorax incertus
TCTAAATTGGTGTCCGGATTTGGGTTTGGAGAAGTGACAATCCGATTTATGAGATCACTAGAAGCCAAACTTGAGGAAATAAATGCGGGAAGAGACAGATCCTTGGAGGTTCTTACTCCTAGTCCACCCATTGAAGTGGGAAGTGTGGCCTGATGCCAGGATTTCGCATTGAATTTTAAATTGAGAATTTCTTCAAGGGTATTTCGGATCTCAAGGTCGTAAAAATCAAGTAAATCTGGAGACTTCCAGGCCAAGCTTGTACGGAGGAAATGGACCAGCGTAAAATAAACTGGAAGATCCTTAAATGATATCCTCTCAAACTGAATTCGAATGCAAATTCAAATGCTTTATATAGTGCATCAGTTCAGTACTTCTATCAAAAAATTAGAGCTCCCCATTCTAGTAATAAGAATTTGTAGATGATCTAATTTTTATTTGCCCCTATAATTTATATTCTCCATCGTGAACGATACTATTGTAGTAAAAGTAAATAGAGATTAGAAATTTGGATAAAAAGCAAGCATAGATAATTTTAAATCAAATTAGATTATCGCTATATACACATGCATGAGGATTTTGACCTGATATTATCCTGAAGCATTTGAATGTCCTTGATATTTGGTTTGAAATTGAAAACTTATTTGTACAGGCTAGAGAGGCGTGAAGCGTGATCCGAGAATAAACAGATTGGCAAAGGGTTTAAGATTTAACATGTTAATCTTTGGAATATTTCCGAATAGTTTTAGAAAAAACTTCCAATCTATCGTAGATTTATTTATAGAATATTTTGGTTCCAAATGTCAAGTCATTTGGGATTCTAATTTAACACTTACTAGCATAGATATTAGATTTCATAATATCGTAGTATATAATTTACAACATCTGTACAAATATGATATGTCTAGACTCTAGAGTCCTAGACCTTCAAAATCTTTTATTCAGTAGATTTTTTTTGCGAAATTGATGTTGCAAGTAAGTGCATCAGATGGCAATGATTTTGGAATGCATGCATTGATCGTTAGTTCCAGGAGAAATTCTTTGAATGATTATGGATGGTCAAAGGTGAAGGATGAGATAAGAAATACTCTCGGAGAAACTTTATGTTTACTTTGGATTAATATCTAGTTTAATAGGAATATTTACTCAACTTTTACTTATTAATTAAATTCAATTTAAAGAGATTTCAGTTAGTTTCAGGATTAAGCTGGAAATCTAAACATTATTTACGCCTTAATCAATATTAATCAAATTGGGATTTTAAAATTTTGGAATTCCAAAATGATTCCTTCGCTAAAATTTCACGCAATTCTAATCCTAATTTACATCTTCCTCGACACTGCCAATGGAACTTGTAAGGATTTTTTCTATAAAAACCTCAAAATACGAAATGCGTTAAATCTTAATTAAATCGGCTCATTCTTTTACAGACAGGTCTTGTGTCAGACTAACGAATGATGTCGAGGGTCAAATTTCAAATCGCTACTATTCGAACAACATGGATTGCACATGGATTATTCGGAGAAAGGATTCAAATCATCGGATTGCCATTGGATTTACTGGGACATTTGATTTAGAAGAAGGATATGACCGCCTCATCGTAAATCTTTATATTTATTCTCATTTCAATTTGTAGGAAACGTAATTCTCCTTTTTGCACCATAGGGGATTGATTTGGCCACAAATAGTGTTTTATTTAATCTTACTGGACGCAATAATCTTAACGAATACCTCCCCGACGGCAATGTTAAGATTATGTTCCATTCAGATGCCTCGACAAGCGGGTCTGGATTTGTCCTTGTTTATAAAAACTATCCATGTAATATAATTAAACCGAATATAATAAGATTACGCATATATCGTTCTTATAAACTCTTATAAATACAGCTAAATGTCCATTGTCAACTTTACTCATCAGCGAACTTGAAAGTTCAGGATCTGACAACTATTACCTGACATTTGAAAAGAATATTTCCTGCTCTTGGGTCATGGTCTCTAGTCCTGTTCCCAGAGTATACGATTATATGATGATTGAATTCGAAAAAACTGAGGATAATTTTTGTTCCAGTGAAGAATCTTATATGGTAAAAAAATAAGATTCCATTTTTTTTAAAATTAAAGATCAAATATTTATAGTTTACCGAGGAAGACGGCACAAATCAAACCATAACTTGCCTTGAGGATTCTCCAATGCCGGAACCTTACTTTTTCCTATTTCAGCGGAAGATCCTGGTACAATATGAGAAATTGAATGATTCAGAGAGTACTTTCAAGGCGATATTTCACCCGAAAAAATTCATTGGGCAAGGTGGTAATTGCTCTGATAAAGACTATATATTTTGTAACCCAATGGAGAAACTTGGATGTAACGGAGGAAAATGTGATTGTTATCTACCTGCTGGAGAAATGATATATAGCGATGACCATGAAGAGTGTGTGAGTACATTTAGAGCCCAATGTGAATTCCCTGATGGGATTCTAATGGGAAAGGTCAATTCTTCCTCTTGCTCCAATGAAACCCAATGCATTGGTAGGTAATACATACGATATATGATATTACATATAATTTCTTAATTTATTTAGACGGAGTTTGCGAGTGTGACGATGAGGGATACTTTGAAAGTTTTGATGGAATATGTACTGTCAAAAGGGGTTTTGGGGAAGCTTGCAATCGGACCGTGGAATGTCATCAAAATGCATCCCTTATTTGCCTTCCAGAGACAGGGACTTGTGGATGCGATCCTGACCTTGGGGAAGGTCAAATTGTAGAGAATGGGATCTGTAAAGGTGCTCTTAATCGACCCTGCGTAAACGAGAGGTGCGCCTTAAATACAATCTGCTCCGACTCAACCTCGAAATGCGTTTGCGATTATGGGTACTCGGAAAGTTCTAATGGGAAGTGTCAAGGAGGTCACGGGATGGTTTGCTCAGAGGCTAGTCCATGCTCGGATCTTCATTTTTATTGCATTGAAGGCTTCTGCAAATGTGAGTTTTAAATTGAATCAAAAAATGCCATGATTTTTAAACTAGCTTCTGATCCTTAATTCAAAATTTCGACGCTTTTATTTCAATTAGGCAAAAGCCCTAATAGAAAACAATACAGTCTCACCGCAAAATCTTGCCTAAGTAAAGTGTATGGCGATTGCAAAAATAACTCTGATTGTCTCACCAATATGGAGTGCATAGCAAAGGCAGGATCCGCCTTCCAGGGAAAACAATGCCATTGTGCTGATGGATTTGCGGCAACTCTTCTCGGGGAGTGCCTTCCTTCTTACGGGTCAGCCTGTGGGTCAGCAAGGTCAATACCAAAGAATCGTTGTTATCCATCTTATGAGCTCCATTGCATTAACGGATTCTGTGGATGCTTCGACGATATGCACGTAAATTACTATTATTGGCAATTTAATATTTAGATAATTGCATGGATTCTAATATACAATTCTTGTAATGCAAATCTTATGTGCAGGTTTACAATAAGAACAAAGGGAAATGCGTGGGTATAATCGGAGCAATGTGTAAGACAAATGAGGAGTGTGTAGAAAACACAAGGTCCGTATTTACTCAAATACTCAAATATTCTTATTATTGAGGATTTATCCGTAAAGAGATATATAGTTCACATTTGATTATTTCATTATTAGATGCATCAAAGATTTACCAATCTCCCAATTTGGTCGGTGCGAGCTACACAAGAATGACACCCTCTTAATCCCGCCACTGGAAATCAGATCTGATTTGACTCCACTTTCTGGAGGATTCCACAAGAATGGAAGAATATCCAAAGAAGGTTCAGAAGAGATGCCGGATGAAAAGAAATCAGGATCAGGACGCCCGATTTTTGCAATTCCCCTTATTTTTATCGCTCTTTTTGTTTGGAAATAAACATTTTTTTATTTGTCATTTTCATACCTTTATATTCCATATTTGAGAATTGTATACAAAATGAAATATTCGTATAAAGAGGAAAAAGGGAATTTAAAAGATCCTGACTTGGACTGAGACCAGAGAAGTTGAGACTCGTCAAAATAGGTTTCATTAACCTCGGAGGAAGAGTTATTATTAAAATTATCAATTAATGAATCAAATGATTCTTCGGAAGATAATGCCTTTTCTTCAATTTCAAATTCAGAGACTTCCTCACAGTGTCCGTACCTTAGGGTTTGCCATTCCTTTAGACACTGGTTCCCTTCAATGCAATCCTCATCATCCTGGCAAATTGCGCCTGCCGCCCCTAAGCATTTCCTATCTTCTGGAGAGTAGGTCAACATGGAATCTGGGCAGGAACATTCTCCGTTGACGCATTTCAGATTAGGTAGGGTGTCACAACTTGGAGAGGACACGTTACAGTGTTCTCCGAAAGGTAGATTACAATTTCCTTCATGGTCAGGAATGAGCCCTAGATTCAAATCAAAATCAATTTGAGAGTTAATTAATAATTTCTTCGCATACCTTCAGAGCAAACGCAATGCCTCATTGGATTTGACCCACCTTTGACCCCACAAATCATATTTGAAAGGCAATTCTCATCCTTCTCGCATTCCCCATATAGTTTACTTAAGCATTTCATTTTTTCTTTATCATATATCTCTCTGAAAGAATTCTTACAAGCGCAGAAGCCATCAATACAGGAAAACTGAAGGTCAGAGCAGGGGGCATCAAGGGAGCAGGCTTCCCCGTAATTTCGAAGGCATTCCCCACCAGAGGACTCTGTGAATCCACTTTTGCATTGGCATTTATTTATTATGCATTCCGAGTTCTCAATGCAAAGCCCTTTAACGCAATCACGATACAATTGGCCAATGCATTTGACCCCCTGTCTGTCAATGACTCTTCCTTCTAAGGGACCACATCCGCATCTTTGCGTTTCAAGGACGCAGGTCAACGAGTTATTATGATTGCATTCGATTGTATGATTACAAAGGGCCCCCATTTCACCTTTTGGTTCGCAAACGCCATCAAAAATTTCAAAATAGTCTTCTGGGTCACACTCACAGATTCCTTTTATACATTCTGTTCCTTGTGCGCATTTTGAGCTAACCCCTTCGCCATTTAGGATCCCTTGAGGGAAAGAACATTGAGCTTTAAGCGAAGATATGCATTCTTGTGAGGCTTCAGAGTAAATCATTTGATTTGCTGATAAATGACATAGACATTGACCTTCTTGACATCGTAGCATCTTGTATGGATCGCATAAGGCAGCTTCATTCGAGCAGACCTCTCCAAATTGTTTGAAAACTGGACAATAAAAAATTTAGAAAAAAGTTTGAAGAGTATTTTCGATACCTCACCTATCGGAATCACCTTATAATTTAAAGTGAATCCAAATCCAGTGGGTGGCCATCTGTTAGAAACGGAATTAAAGGTGAATTGAATGGGATTCTTCGTGGATTGGCCGTGTTTGTTAAACGTGTGACTGAGCTCAACTTTTTGAGGTCCGTCGTACTTAAAGAGGCTTTCACCGGCTGAATTCTTTGCCTATAAAAATTATAATGCTATATCCGTAATTAAAATTACAGTACATTTACTCGTGGTAAATTACTTTGACTAGATTTTAATTACCGCTACAAAGTCACCTTTAGCCAGATTAAATAATTTGGTAAATCCAATAACTATTGTGTCAAAGGGATGCTCTCCTTTGATTGTCCATTCGCAAGATTCCCCAGTAGGGTAATCTAAATGGCTCAGGTACCCAACCTCGTCATATTTCCCCTGGATAAGTCCTCCGCATTCTAATTAATATTTTTATTAACCTTAGTTAAAGACCATATCGATCTCTTACTTTGAGATAGGGCGAAATTCCTTATCGAAAAGACGATGAGATAGAGAAAGGTTAATTTTATCATTACAGAGTTATTGATAATTAGGATAATAATTGAAATTATAAAATATGAAGATTTATTTATTCAAAAATCAAATTAGTATTACTTCGAGTAGCTCTGAGCGGAGTATACTTTAAAATTTAATGGTTTTTTAATATTGTTAACTTATGATGCAGTTTATACTATAAAGATTTGCGAATATCAGTACAAATATTGACCATGTCTAGAAGAATTTAAATTAATCTATGCCCTAAAGTTAAATGAATCATTAAAAACAAAAAGATTTAAGATGCAACATTGACCTTTATTTGCAATTTAATAAGAGAGGAAAAGGATGTTCTCAAATGATAACTTATGCTTAAGTCTAGAAGATAGATATAGTATTATGGCTCGTGTATCTGAAATCTACACAATACACACCATATAATACATATTTGCTAAAATAAATGCAAAACAAATATTAAAATGGGCGAATAAATTGATATTCGCAAGGCCCCAGAGATTTGCTCCAGTTTTTCGCTTCTCTCTGTGATTTCCCAATAGGAAATGCTAGTAAACGGTTCCGATGAAATAGCAATTCTTTCCGTCATTTTCGGTGTAAAAGATGTCGAAGGAAGAGCAACAAATGTAAGTTTCGGAGATATTGGCGCAACTTGACCACTTGCAAAATTTTTATCTAGCTCACATCTTCCGAAAAGCATGATTTCCCAATCTTTGTGACAAGAGAGACTTTGCATACAATCAGTATCATTCTTGCATATTGCTCCTATTGATCCAAGACATGATCTCTGGGTTGAGGAGTAGACATGAAGTTCATCGAAACAAGCGCAACGCCCGTTTATACAATCTAGCATGGCTAAAGGGTCACATATTCCTCCGAGTTGGGTTTTGTCACATTCTGTGCCGAAACTGGGATAACAATTACCATTCTTATCAGAAATGAACCCCTGAGAGCAGAGACATTGCTTTTTTGTATAGTGTGATCCCGATTTGATTCCGCAATCCATATTTATGTAGCAATCCTCCTTTAGTTCACAATCCCCATATAAATTGCTCAGACATTTTTCTTTTTCCTGGTCATACCTCTTTCTAGATGGACTCTTACATTTACAGAAACCATTAATACAATAAAACTGTAGATCGGAGCAGGGGGCATCAACGGAACAGACTTCTCCATAATTACGGAGGCATTCTCCGCCAGAGGACTCTGTGAATCCGCGTTTGCATTGGCATTTATTTTCCGCACATTCGGCGTTTTCAATGCAAAGCCCTTTAACACAATCTCGATTCAATTGACCTATACATTTGACGTCTTCTTTGTCAACGACTCTGCCTTCCAAAGAATTGCATCCGCATTTTTCCGTTTCGGGCAGGCAAGTCAAAGACTTATTCTCATTGCATTCAACTGTGCGATTGCAGTTTGCTCCAAACTCTTTCTTAGGTTGACAAATTCCCTCGAAATCTTCATAGAAGGTGTTCGGATTACATTCACAGATTCCACCTACACATATTGTGGTGTCAACGCATTTTGATGTATTCCACTTTTCTTGAAATAATCCTCCGGGAATGGAACAATTCATCTTAAATCGACTGATGCATGCTTTAACATCTTCGGAATAATACATTTGATCATGAGGAAGAGGGCAAGAGCAAATTCCTTCTTTACATAGCGTCATTTTGAATGGGTCACAGAGGTCTTCGTTTTCTTTTGAGCATGGCTCTCCATACTTTTTAAATCCTTTAGTTTAAATGGGATTTTTAGATTTTAGAATCGAACCGTGGACCAATACTCGTATATTATATAAGATAATAGATAATAGAGGTATTGATATAAAATATATTAATATGCACATACTCAATGTCTTGTATTTTCCTGTAATTTGCATATATGTTCCAGATTGCTTCCTATATTCTACAGTGGGATGCTTATCAAATGAGTATATCTTGAAATTAGTTTTGTTTGTGCCTGATTCCCGACATTCTGTGAAGTTTAAATTCCGGATTCCATCGGCATCGTTGATCTGATTTAGTATTAGTAATATTATTTTAAAATCAATCTAATCTAGAAATTTAACCTGATAGCTTTCTTGGGTATTCTTGCATTCTGGATTATTGGACAACTGTAACTGAATTTGAAAGTAATCAAATTTATCTTCTGGTGGGCTGAGGGTCCAACCACACAGAGTTTCCCTTATATTGTAAGAATTAATTTCTCCTTCCAAATCCTGTAGCAAATCTTGTGTTTTGCACTCTTTTTGTAAATTTTAATATTAATTTTTGATATTTATTAGTTGCGATATATGTAAATTATTATGATAATATTGTAAGCATTCTCTACAATGCATTATATGTATATAATAATTTGAAATTTGAAATTACTTGTTTCTCTATTGTAGGTCAAGGTAAAACCATGCGATATAATATTTGTAAAATAATTAGGACTATATCCGTAGTCGTCATCATAATATGGCCGGGCAGAAACATGAAATTTAATTCCCACTGGATTTCCGAACGAATGTATGGATCTCATGGTGGGGGTGTTCCCAGTAAATTTAAAGAGCTCCGTGTTGATGCTGTAATCATGCGCCTAAATTTGACAATTTAATTTAAAGATTTATAAAAAAAAAATAACAAATACGCTCAAATAATCTCCTGGTCCCAATTCAAATCTATCCCCAATTTTAATATAAACGTGATCCTCTGAATTAGGACTTTTTATATTCCATTCGCAATTAAGGTTAGAGTATGAAGCATATTGATTGAACCGGATTTCTCCAGAATGATTTGTCAAATCTCCTCCACAATGAGAATCTAAAAAACGATGTTTATAAATTTATTGAAATGCAATTTAAATTATCAATATCTGATTCTATATGTCTAAATTATTTATTGTCTAGTGTTTGTATTTTATTTGTCAGTCTCACTTTGAGTAAATCCAGTAGGAAGTAGGAAGTAAATAAAGTAGAAAATATAAATTTCCATATTTGTAGATATATGTATTGTTAAATTATGCGGCCATTGAATTTGGCTAAATCACATTTGAATTTTAGTCGTTCAAGATAATAAAGAAATTGTTATTTACGATAAAAGCAAGTCATCCACCTCCTAATATCCAAGTAGCGATTTTACTTAATATGTATCTATCTATGATTACTATCTCCTCACTCAATATTGGTCATAAATTCACGAAATTAGTCTCTAACTTCGTCCCGAAGTCTAACTTAGGATTTAACGTCAAAAAAGTTCAAAAAAGTTGACATCCGGTTGAGCTGACATGGGTCACTTGGACAAAAGTAGACCAAAAAAATTCAAAAAAATACTATCCGATGCTTTTCGACAAGGGCTTTACGATGATATAGGGTGTCATACCAGAAAGTCCACTCCCTTGACCTCTACGGGGTCATTTCCGGTTTTTCGGGAAATTTTTAATAACTCTCTCAATACTTGAGATATTTTAAAGTTTAAGGGCGCATTTGAAAACTGCTGGCGAGATCTTGGAGATAGAAAAGTGGTTAACCTAAAATATTCACTCACTTGACCTTTATGAGGTCATTTAAGGGTGTTCGGGGAATTTAAAAAACTTGCTCAATATATTTGAGCTGGGAAAAGGCTCATTGGAAGGCCTATGAGTAAGGGGATACTTTTATACTTTTGACCGGATGTGGTTGACATCCGGTTTGCCAAATTGGAGCTAAAGCACGTGCGTAGAACGGGCCTTTAATCTAGTATCATATATGCATATGATTCATATGACATCCTGAGTAAAATCAATGGGAAATGAAATCTGACTTCTAATTTTGGCAATGTATGATCTTATAGACTTGTATTGTATATAGTATTTTGAGATCCATCATATACTACAATACATTAATTTGAGACTCTGTGAACACTAACGGTCTAGTACCTATTTATCTATTTTATTTTTTCTTTACAATATTCATAAATCAATTTTACAGAATTTTAGCAAAACATGATTTTTAAATTCAACATTGAAAGGCATATTTGGTAGAAATTCCAAAATCTCATCTTTCCCTGATGGAAATTCTATATGAAATTTCCTCAAGATCTCCACTAGAGCAATTTTGATTTGTTCTTGAGCGAATCTGAGTCCCAGACAATGTCTCGGCCCATCTCCGAATGGTAAATAAGTAAATGGTTCCTCAAGTTTCATTTCTCCCCCATCTCCGATGAATCTTTCCGGAAAAAACTCTTTCGGTTTCTCGTAAAATTCTGGATTTTTGTGAATTGCCCATATTGGTATATAAACCATTGCCCCTTTCGGTATATTGATACTCTTATCTTCGGAGATGACCTCAGAAAAATTCTCTTGACATTTCCTCCTAAGTCTCACCAAAGGAGAGCAAAGTCTTAGCGTTTCTTTGATGCAGGCATTTAAATAAACGGAATTTCCCTCATTTTCGAAGATCTCCCTCTTCAGAAGCATTTGCTTTTCAGGGGATTTTGCCAAATTATGGCATAACATTGAAAGAGTTATCCGACTTGTATCATGTGCAGCAAAAATAAAAAGGACAGCCTGAGCCAAAAGTGTATCATTATTTAATCCTGCATAATTTGAGGAATTGGAGAAAGCTTGAGCCAAGATATCGATAAAATCATTCGGTTTTGATTTCTCCTGATTCCTCAATTGAATCCTCTCCCAGATAACCTTTTGTATCAAATCCTTGAAAAATTGAACCGAATCCGAATTGGAAGAACTTGAGGAGGAAAATTTGTCGAAGATTCCTGAATCAAAATGGTATAAACTCAATTAAGGATTATAGTACATTGACAATTGAATACTTTTAAAGAATGAGCCCTTCTCAAGGGATTGTGAAGTCGAGAGTTTTTGTACATGGCGGAGGAATTCATTTGTAGGATCCTTAAATGAATTAATCTTTAATCCGAAAGCGACCCTTGCTATTAGATCGCTTGTAAATGCTGAGAAATAGCTGTAAATTAAAAGAATTCTTATTTTAACAAAATGCTAATATATTTTTAGAATCCAAGTAGTACAATAAATGGGATATTATCGTACTTGTTAACATTGATAGTTGTATCCCCTTCTGAGCATTTTGCTTTAATGTCCTCAATTAAATTCCTCGTAATATCTTTTATTTCATCCCGAATCAATTTCAATTTCCCCGTTGTGAAAGTGGGAGAGATTAGAGATCTTGTCTTTTTCCATTTTTCACCTATTGAAGATCCCCATATAAGAAATTACAATTCATTTCATATAGGAATTGCCTAATGAGATTATACCATGAAGAGAATTGAGCATTAGCCCCAGGAATGCATCCCCCGAAGTTCTATCGTCCCGGCTATGAAATTTTGAGAAATTGGTTACGAGAATCTTTTTCAATACGACTGGATCCGCTATGAAAAAGCTTGGAGTAGATTTATCAACCTCCTAAATTATAAAAAAATGTACAATTATTCATTTTTATACAAAAATGCAATTAATTACAATCCAAAAGGATCCGTAAGATGTAAACTTTTCAATATCCTCTTGATGGACCAGCTTATCCGTGTCATCTCTTTTGGGTATTACCGGGATCCACGAATTATCCTCATGTATTGAAAGCACTATATTTTTCTTATGTCTATGCCGAGATTTTTTATTTTTATAAAGATAAATTATATAAAGAAATACTGATAATGCAAGAATTAAAAGTTGGAAGAATATCATTTTTAAAAAAATTCAAAATATCGATCAAATATAAATGAATCCAAAGATATTATCTATTCAGGTAGATAATGTATGTACTCAAGACGAACAAACTATATTTAATGAGTTAGCCAATCAATTTGCAGTACCTATGTCAAAGGTCATTTCTGAGCCTTTAGTTTTGCCAAAAGATTCTGTTCCTCCTCCTACAATTACACCTGAAATTGTAGAGAATGCAATTAATTCATTAAATCAATCCTCTTCTGATCCTTTATCAATCCCCTCCAAATTCATTCAAAAATTTCCTGTGCATTTTTCTATTCCTTTAGCATTGTATTTTAATACGCTATTTTCTTTATGTAAAACGCCTCAGTCTTTTAAATCCTTTCTAATTACGCCACTTTATAAAGGAAAGGGAAGGCGACAGTTGGTCTCCTCGTACAGGCCAAATTTGTTCAATCATATACCTATGTAAAATTTTCGAAAGAATAGTTTACAATTTTTTACTTCAAAGAACGATTGACCAAATTGACCCTTGTCAACATGGGTTCACACCTGGACGAGGTTGTCATACTGCCACGGCCTTATTATCACAATATTTATACGATAGTATAGACAAAAGGAACGGTCTTGCATGCGCCGTTTTTATAGACTTTTCGAGAGCTTTTGACTCAGTAAACACTGATATTTTATTAAACAAACTGTGTAATAATTTTAAGCTAGATTCTTGGTTAATTAAACTAATGAATAATCATATGAAAGATAGGATTTTTAAAATTAAGAATAATGATAAGCTATCTAATTATTATCGCTTCCACAAGGGAATTTCTCAGGGCTCTGCGGTAGGCCCTTTGACCTTCAGTCTTTTTATAAATGATATAGGTCAAGTTATAAAAATCCCTTATCTTTTATACGCTGATGACGTTGTCATTTATTTTTCTGACTCTGATCCCAAGTCTTTGTTTGCACAAATCCAATCCGCTTTGGATTCCATTACAGAATGGAGTAAACAAAACGATATCGAAATCAGCGTAGATAAGACAAAATTCATGTACTTTTATAAAAATAATTCTAATCCTTCATTTCCTAGTACTAATTTCACTATAAATAATACTAGAATTGATAGAGTAAGTAGTTTTAAGTACCTAGGTATAGTATTTGATGAACATCTAGATTTTATGCTTCATTATAATAATGTAAAGTCTAAATTGTCTAGTACGCTAGGTAGAATTAATCCTTTGAAACGTTACCTAACTGAAAAGTCATTTTTAATTTACTTTAATGCTTTAGTATTGCCTATCATAGACTTTTGTATAGTTATATGGGCAGTACAAATTGATTCCTACCTTTGTATTCTCCAAGAAAAAATCAATAACTTTTTAATTAGTTACTTTTATCCATTATATTTACGTAAAAGTTCAAAGTTGGTTAGATCAAAAAAAGTTTTCACTATGAAAAAGATTAATATCTATGAAATATTGTCTAAGTATAACATTCTAACCATTTGTGAAAGATTACA
>JAAZTK010001748.1:0-13000 GCA_036507255.1 Megalothorax incertus
GGATATTCCTAGCATTTAGATGGGCTGCAAAAATCTTTGAAAGTTCCAAGAATTTCCTTCGACATCAAAAGTTCTCAACTCTGACTTTTTATGCAAATAATAAAAGCCGTCGACATGAGTATAATCTGGCTGTATTGAGGTCATTTCAACCAATTAGGATTTCAGTAGGACCCTTTGCATTTGTAGATCAAGAAACTGTACTAATTATTTATCTTTTTATCATTAATCAAACTATAACCTTAATATTTGCTTTTTGAATTAAATATTTGTACTTCGAGGTAGGACTTCGAGGTACTAAAAGTTAAATTTTAATAAAAATCTTTTTAAATCACACTTGCATATCGTATAAATAATTTTATGATTTGACAAATAAAATAAAACGGGTAAACCCTATAACCAAATCCATTTACTTTAATTTTATTTCAAAATAGTATATAACAAAGTGAATATTTTAAATATTCTTTAATTCAAATTCTCAAATCATTCGTATAATTTTTGCTTTTTTTCTGCTGGATTTTGTCCCTAATTTCACTCTCGAATCGGCAAATTCCGTTGCATTTTTTTGGGACTTCTTTCACGGCCATGACTATAAACCGATTGAGGAATGTCTCTGATGCTCCGTAGTTGGATTTGATCTCAAGTAGAATGTAATCGACCCGAAAGCTCCAATAACCCTCGGTATGCTGCCAAAAAATAATTTGTTAAACCCAAAATTTAATTTTATGAGATTTGGGATTTTTTGTATCAATACCTGGCTAATATTGAATTTTTGTAATCCACCCCAGGGTTCCATCTTAAGATTTTTGCTGAATATTGATCTCATATTCCCATCATATCCCTAAAATAGATCAGATTGACCTTTAAATTGACCGCTATTATCGGCTATTATCGGTACTTGTATAGGCTTACGGTAACTTTAAATTTGCGGATCGTGTCAGTATAAACATTTCTGGGAGAATGCCAATTTGACCCCGAAGAAATCCAAATTTCTTGTACTTGGGAGGGTTGAGACAGACTGACCATAATCTTGGCGTTGTCACTCTCTAGACACCAACCTTCTTTGCCAACCTATTAAAAAATAGTGACATTACCTCGGGAAGACCATGAGTGTAGTAAATATTAGGTACCTTTAAAATATTTGAAGGGGAATAAGTCTCGTCACAAAAAATGTTGAACCCGAGCAATTGAGAGCAACCCTTTGAAAGACAGGTCGGAGCATTTTGATACATTGGCTCCACCCTAGCTCCTATTCCATAATATGCGTAGTTCTCATGTGGTTCATAAAAATCTTTCAATCCTAAAATTATTCCCCAAAATCGGTTCAATTTGGCAAATTTTTTAATTGGTTATCTACAATTATTTGTAGTAGGGTACCATGAAATATTTCAAATATAACACCAAGAAGTAGGAGAATCATCGCCAATATAACCCCAAGGTTGAGAAGAAAGGTCCAGAGACATCTAGCGGAAAAAAATGCTATAAAATGCTTTCCAAAATTGATAGAATTTTAAATTGTTTCAAGCCTGGATAGTGTAAGGCCACAAATTTTAATAGTGTCAGGTTCAGGACATCGTCTTTGATTAGGTCGTGGGTCACACCTATGTCTAGGTTCTGCCATTCTGGTCAATTTACAATACAATGCAATTTCATTTTTATTATTAAAATCCAACAAAATCCAAAATTCGGGTTAAATCTCATTGGAAATATGAATGAATTATGAATTTACACTCGTAAAGAATTCAAAGAAGATGCGGAAATGATTATTTCATTTGCAAAAAAAATTCTCCAAGCTCTCTACGGTTTCCCCGGCCTTGCTGGAGCACATTATGATTCCTCCTCAGCAGCATTCTTGCTTTCATTTCTGAGAGCTCCACCCAGGCATCTTTCTTTTTTAAAACATTTTTTACATGAAAAAAGCGCAACTTCAACGGCAAATTTATTATAAAATTGATACATACAAAGTAGGATACTAACCTTACAAATTACAATACGCGTATCTGTACCTATTAGTATTACCTACGGCATATAAAATTATTTTTAAAATCTGGCTAGAAGAACAAATTATCTTTTGGCATATATTAAATATTAAGGTTAGCAAGTTAAATATGCTCGTAAACAGTTAGTTTTTTATAATTTAAAAACATTAGTGCAATATCCTAATTAGATATTGGATAAGTATTTATGTAAATAGACTGCTAAATAATTTTTTCAAATTAGGTTACACATCCCTCATTCTCAGCTTTTTTAAAACTAAAAATGTTTTCATCTTGGCTTTTTCTCAATATATATTTATTGTTGATTTTTATAATTTTAACCCAATTTCCGAACAATGCTGAGAAGCTACTGAGCAAAAATTCCGAGTTAACGGCTAGAACAATTGGAGGATCAGGAAGCAAAGGTGGAGGTGGAGGAGGAGGATTTGGAGGTGGTTCATCAATGTTTGATATGTTCAAATTGGAATTATCCAGATTTCCACACAAAATCTCCCATGTATCAAGTTATTTTATATTTTTTCTCATATTTTTTGGTGGCATCCCTATAGCCATACCAGTCTTATATCTTCTTTATATTATCGTTACAAGTGATATTATTTAAATAAACATTTTTAGAATAATTAACGAAATCAATTATTTGTAAAAAAAGCGGAATATCTTTCCATCATTTTATTAGCATTTATTATACATATTCAATATTGTATATCATTTCTAGTTATACAAAATAATAGTAATTTAATATGCAATAACATTAATATATCTTTAATTAATTGAATTATTAATAAATTGAAAATGAATTACAAAATGGAAATCGAGGGGTAAAGTAGTCCAGAAACTCCTCCTATCCAATCGAGTTATATTTTAATTATAAAATCCAATATACTACAATACAATATTACAAATAATGAATTTTTAATAACCTCTACTGCTGGTGGACAAACATTTGGATACTTCCTAGCAAAAACTTCCAATGTGTATATGAGCGATATTGTCATCAGTCCAATCCCATTTGCGCATATTATTAAGAAATTGGCATATCTCGGGTTTTTAATATTTATAAGCCGCATCAGAGCTAAGAATTCAATTTAAAAATCAATACATATTTAAATTAATTATTTAAGAATAATTAATTAATTACGTCCAATACTCCCCTGGAAAAATAGAAACAAAGGCATCCAAACGCCTGTGACGTACGCGGCAGAGTAATCATGCAGAAAAGCGGAAAATAAGAGGATGATTACAACCCTTATATTTGGGTAATTTGGCAAAACTCTTTGAATGTCCTAAAATAAATATTAATTAAAGAAAATATTATTTATAAATTTTAATTCAATTTAACCTTTGTGACGTAATATCGGATAAAGTCAAATACAATTATATTCACTTTATAATAGTAGGAATTGTAATTTTTCACATTCCACCAATCCTGAAATTTAATCAATAAATAATTTGTAATACAATATATTCGAGCTAAATTTCCAATGGAATTTTAAATATTTACCCCAACAAAATGTCGATCTCCGAATCGAAGTAATTCCGCAAATAAATTTTGAGAAGAATGAAGAAGCATAAATGTTACTTGCTGATAATAGAATGTGGTATATATAAAGTAGCACAAAATTAAGCCAAGAAGGTTCTTCAGAGGAAATCCACCCTCAACGTCAAATCCTTGTAAAAAATGTTTGAAGAAAAATATGAATATCAAATACATTAGGACCAGGCATATTGTAAAGTTGATGATATGCAGAAATATTGAACTCCATTTTCTTGATTTTGATCTGGAAAAATAATATTTCAAAATGGATATTAATTAAATATCGGTAAGCTTCAAATAATTTAATAATTTAAATAAAAAATAAGCCTCAACCTTGGGTATTCATCCCTATAAATCAGTGTAGGCGCATAGAAAAAATATAGAAATCTTCCAAAATCTTTTCCATCTTGCTTTGAATGAAGAATCATGTCACTTTTTGTTCTTATGAAAGCGTACATTTTGAGGAGAACCCGAACCTAAATTTTTTTAAAAAAAGTTTGCAAATTCAGATAGAAATATTAATATTTTACCTGCTCAAAAATTATAATTAGAGAATTTCCCAACGAAAGTGGCCAATACCACTTAATGGCCCAAGCGGAAGCCATGAAGGAAACTTTAAATTTATAAAAAATTAGAATTTTTTGATTTCTTTTTACAAAAAATAAAAAGATATATGATAAATATTTAAACTTACCAAAATATGCAATTAGAAGGCATTGCAAAGTTGATGAGATACTCCGATAAAATAATTTCATGAAATATCCTAAAAATTAAATATTAATTTTATAGAATTAAATTTTTTTCAAAATTTCAATACCTTTTCCTTCAATATTTTTTTCTTCGAGCGTACATTTTTCCCATAATTTATATCCCGGAAAAACAAAAAGAATTGCCGAAGCATGAAAAATGATCACACTACCCAGAGCAATGTAAAGCTGACCAAATATCGCAAAAAAATTGGCAAAAATTTTCCAGAAACTAAATTCAAAAATAATTAGCAAATATTGTATTTTTGAAATTTTGAAATTTTTTAAAATTACTTTCCGGGCTCAAGGAACTCAATCGCAATCAAATATAAAATTGCCGCTGCTACAGATGAATATGCAAAATTGGAAATCCAGAAATATTCTGGTTTTTTCCATAAAGTTGTGAGATAAGAATCTCGGATTTTGAACTCTTTTTCAGAAAAATCTCCATTGGGGCTTGATCCCCTCGATTCTTCCGAGATATTACTAACCGTTGGAGATGCGGATCCATTTCTCAATGGCTCTTTTTCAATTTCACAGACTACTTGGTCCATATTTATAAAAATATAAATTTTATGAAAATATTCAAAGATATGAATTTTTGCTTAAACTATAATTCTGCATCAAAGCTGGATTAATTCTGGTAATCTCGGAAGAAATGTAATGTAGCATGCATTAGAGACAAGATTAATTGAAGATTTTGAGATATATTAATTGGGCAAATTCCCTCAAACGTCTCTCTTCCTATTCCCCAACTGAATATTTTGCATATTAATTTGAAATCTCAATCTCATTTCTTTTTTACATGCTTTGTATTGTAGATAGTAATACTTAGGATTAACCTATGCATAAAATAATCATTAATAATAATTAATTGACTTGAAAATTGCCGAGTTTTAAAGACCTTAAAAGCGTCATTGGGGCTTTCTCTTAATTTTTAAACCTCAAGAAATTCAAAATTTATTTTAAAGGATTATGTTTTTTATTATGACGTCATACGAAATATTCAAGTGGAATTTCTATATACGATAGCATTAAGTACCGTATGATAGTTTTATAAAGAGTATTCATTTACAAATTAATAAATTTGCATTCTGATCGTACTAGTAGATTATAATCATTAAATTTCGGTGTCCCCAATTCGAAATTGAAAAATTACTAGAACATAGGTTAGCATTAGGCTGAGGCTCTAAAATTAAAACAAATAATTATTAATTTGGCAAAATTAAAAAAGTGTCTTTCATACAGTTGTAATAGTATGCCTATCGACATTGATGAACCCTCTTGGACAAATTGCCACTGGATTATTCAAGAGTCTATTCACCACCATTTGAAGCTAAAACAAATATAGGTTTAGAAAATTAAATTGTGGAATTTATTGACTTATGTACATTGGTTTGCAAATATGAATCAAATTTGAAATTATTAATTGATTTTTCCATTAGAGTTGTGCCCAATTCATTAAAGCATTCTTTTAATTTCGTCGCTTCTGAAGTTATGCTGAAAGTTGTCCAAAAATATAAAAAAGTTACAGGTATAAAATTAAATCGCTGAATAAAGAGGGCCATTGCTAATTATCCTAAGACAAAATACCGCTTGACATGTCATCAGTATGCAACTTAATAATAATTCAATAAGAATTTGAATACCAAATATCCGACTGAATATCTTAACTTGATTTTCAATTAAAAATATGGCTTTGAAAAATATAGGCGAATTAAAATCCCGATTTTTCGCATGATCATTAAGGATTTGAACGGATATATAATATATTTTGATGAAAAATGTGATCCAAATATAATGAAGACAATGGCCGTAACAAAATAAGAGCGAAATTGATGAAAAAACTAAAACCCTAAATTTTTCAAATGAATTATAATTATCTGTTCCTTCAAGTAGGAGCAAAGTCAGAGTGGATAGCAAAATGGCAATTGAAGCATTTAGAAAAAACTTTATTTTGTCCCATTTTTTCTCATTTTGATAACGAAGTTCCAGTTCCAGAATAAATCCCTCCATATCGTTCAAAAGTTTAAGAAATTGAATGGAATTATTCCAAAAAATCTGGATTTCTTTTGAATTTAAATATGCCAAAAGCTGGATAAAAATATTTCCAATCATGAATGTATAAATGGATCCATAAAAAGCTACTTGATCAGTTTGTCGCTTAATTTGTGAAGAGTTTGATATTATTGTAGAATTTTTATAAAAATTATGAGCGCAAAAAATTGGCAAAATAAGTAAGAACACATGATATATTTTGAATAAAATGATTTTGAAAGATTTTTCTGGTTCTGAACTGAATCTTATTTTTAAATAACCAAGTATTCGTGCAGATAAAATTCCCCATTTCCCACAATTTTGAAATATATTTTCAATTTGGGATATGTCGATTTTGGGATTTTGAATTTGGATTATTGTTTCTTTCATGATGAAAGGCTTAAATATATTTATTTTATTTTTTAATGGAAAACTACTTACCAATTTATTTTATCGATAAGGAATATTTATTGGAATAAACATGTTTGGATATGATTTGATGCATAAACTTTTATATTATCTTAAAAATTGTTTTTATGTAATAGGTACTGTACGGATATTATATTAATATTTAAATTGAACAGTCCCATTTATAATATTTTTAATGTATTGTACAATAGATATATGCAATATATGGAATTACTATTTAGGATTAGTATTTTATGTTGATGTAGGAAATTCTGTATCGGCGTTACGAAACTGGAGAATAACCAGGACATAAGTAAGCATTAAAGAAAGGGCCTGAAAATATCAAATAGCAAATAATTGCATTAAAATTTGGCAAATTATTAAATTGTAGTTTACTGAGGCTAAAATTCTGCGATCGATTTTCATGTAAGAGCAAGGAGAAATTGAAGGTGGGTTACAATTTAGTTTGTTAACCACCAAATGGAGCTAAAAAATTTAATATGAATAAAAAAATGTATTATTTTTTAATAAATTTAATAAATTCACTTTTGATTGAATGTTCGTCTCGAAATTTGAGTTGATTGATATATCCAAAAGATTAGCTCCAATTTCCTTAAATGAATTGTCAAGTTTTGAAGCTTCGCTTGTGATGCTATACATAATATTAAAATATCCTCCAATAATTGGAAAATAAAGTAAAATTGCATAAATATCCTGGGTGGAAATAACTATTATACAAAATAGTGTCTGACAAGTCACAATAATGCTCGAAACTAGTAATTCAATTAAAATTCGAATGCCAAATATTTCTGTATAATTTTTTATTTGATTTTCAATGAGAATAAGTGCTTTAAAAATTATTTTCAACTTTATTTCATCAATTGATTTTAAATTTTTGATGTAAATATTCAAATTTTGCGTTGAAATTGTGTAGATTTTAATGAAGAATATAATCCATAAATGAGAAAGGCATTGTATAAATAAAAATATACAGCATACGCTTGCAATGGAAATAATAATAATTTTTTCAAGGATATTTTGTCCAAAACCTCTTGGAACAAATGTTGAAAGGATCATAATTAATGAAATAATGATGGAAAAAATACATTTAATTTTATCCGGTTTATTTGTTTTTGAATGCAATTCCATTTGAAATTTGGGTAAAAATTCTTTTAAAATATTATAATATTCCTGAATGGATTCAACTGTATTTTCCCAAAAAGATTGAATTGATTTCCTTTGAAAAAATCCCAAGATTTGCTGTATTGAAATTGATATGAATAACACCAAAAAAGTTCCAAAAAATGCAATAAATTCTGTCTTAACTTTAAGGTTTTCTGGCCAGACAAAAATATTGGGGACTAAAAAATAAATGAAGCTATTTATAATGGGAACTAAAAATATAGTTAACTGATAAATGGAGAATAGACGTAAGTTCCATGATCTTGGAGATTCCTGACTGAATTGAATTTTTAAAAACCCGAGGAATCTTGAAGAAAAAATTGCCCATCTTCCGGAATTTAAAAGAATGCTTTCCATTTTTAATTTTTTATCCGAATTTTGCCAAACTTTTATTATATTCGTAGCCATTTTATATCGAGCTTAGAATTATTGAAACTTTAGATCACATTATTCGTATTTATATAAAAACATTAATAAGATAATTAAAAATATTACAAAAATAATTAATTATCCTAATATATTTTTTCCATTTGTTTGATGGACAAATTTCTAAATTATTTATTCTAGATAAATAATAATAATATTTACATTATAATTTATATACATACATAATATTAATTAACTAATTTCAACTATTGTACTTATATTGAAAAGCATCTATTGATTATTCGTTATTTTTAAATTGAAGAATTATTAAAATATACGTAATTACAGCCGAGAATGTCTATATAGAATAAGATATAATTTGAAATATTAATTGAATATCCAATTATAAAAATTCTTACCGAAGAAATAAGATGCCGATCTAATATAAAAAACCCACCAGGCTTGATTTTTGGCGGATCCGTGGATAATTTTACCATAATTATTTGAAGCTATAATTCAATGATTTTTTAGTATATTTTTGAATAGCCATTTTCAAATATAATACCTGAAAGTTCTCATTTGATGTCAAATCTTCATTTTTGAATCTCTCTCGAATATTAATCTCCAAACTTTTAAATGCATTCCCCAATTTTGTAGCTTCTGAAGTCAAGTTGTATAAAACCCAAAAATAAACAAATAAAGTAGGAATTTGTGCAATGGTTTGAACCGAATCTTCGTTTCTCAACAAATTAAATAAAATTAATATAGTTTGTGTTGTAATAAATGTCATTGCTAAAATTAATTCCAAAATAATTTTAAATCCAAAAATTCTATTAAAATTTGAAATTTCCAAATCGATCCAATTTAAAATCGTAAGGATATCCATTATTTTAATATCCTTTGAATCATGTACTGCTTTTGCAAGAACTGTCAAAGAATTTGTATAAATTTTGACAAAATAATTGATCCAATGATGATGCATGCAATTAAAAATATAATATGGGACAGATAAACTTAATATACTAGCAAAAACAAAGAAATCAATGAACTTGATACTATTTTTCTGATTAAGTGAAAAATGTTTATTTATAAAGAAGCTTGTCGTAACACTTGATATAATGACAATTGAGGAACAAAATAAAAAATATTTTCGATATTTTTTCTGAATCCCTTCTTTTTCAAAATTTGATTGGAATTCCATCACAAATATCGATATTTTCTGGTCCAGTTTAACCATAAATTCAATTGTTTGATTCCAAAATATTTTCATTGGTTTTTCTGTAAAATATGAATGCAATCTTTGGATTAAAATTGAAAACTCAAATAAACCCAATGAACCGAGTGCGGCTAAAGTTAAGCTTTTAGATTCACTAAAGTTAAACATAATGGGAACCAGGTCAAAATTAAAAATTAGAAATATTATTACTAAAAATGTTTTTATTAATAAAAGATTCTGATAAACTTTTAAAGTGATTATCTTAAGCATACTTTGCTCTTCATTCTGAATTATAATTCCAAGAAATCCTAAGAATCTAGCGCTTACAATTGCCCAATTTGCAAATTCAAAGATCCTTGATTCCATGTTATGATTTTCAAGAGATTTTGAAAATATTTTTGATTTTTTAAAAATCTGCATTTTGGATAAATTTCGTAAAATAATTAATTTTGGACTATGAAAAATTGGTAAAATAAAATAAATTTTGGAAATTTTTAATCAATATTTGCGATTAGTGAAATTATATAATTAATTTTGCAAAATAAAGGTATGGAAAAAATTACATATTTATATTATTAAAATAATTAATTAGATTATGCAACAAAATAAACAAATAAATATGTAAAAGCAATTTTTATTTTCAATTTGCTAAAAGTATTAAATAGAGCAATATCAATATATCAATACATATTATAAACAATATTATTTTATCCCTTTCCACCACCACGCCCTCCTCCTCGACCTCCGCCGCGACCTCCACTACTTCCACTGAAACCTCCGCTGCGACTACCTCCTCGACCTCCTCCTCCTCGACCACCTCCTCCTCCTCCACCTCCTCCGTAACCTCCGCGACCACCTCCCTGACCGAATCCACGACCTGGAAAAGATATTTATTAATAGATGTACATATTTTACGTCGCGACTCGCCGTCAATCAATAATATCAAAAAATCCAGAAATTTATTTTTACCATGTCCATAGCCGTGACCACCTCTTAATCTTCCATTCATATTTCTCTTTTTAGGATAACTGAATGTTCCATCTCTATTTTTTCTGAATCCATATCTTGGTCTGACGATATTATAACCAATATTTGGCCCAATTTTTTTAGGTTTTCCAACCCGGTTTAAATCATTCGTATTTGGAATATTCATTCCAACGTTGGAATCGTGAGATTTGGGCTTTGAGATTTTGTTGAGGTCATTTTGCTCCTCATGCTGACTTTTGGGAAGTCCATTTGAACTTTTTTGTTCATGTGATATACCATGAGCTCTCATTTTCCCAAAACCTCCTCCATTTCCATCCTCCTCTTTCCGGTCAATACCACTACCTCCTTGTTGCTTCCGTGTGTCGACAGATTTAGGTAGGGGTTTACGTTTCTCTTGCGTTTTGATGTTTTCTTGGGATGATTCTTTCGCAATGTCCACATCCCGACGAAATCTGTTGTGCAATTTCAAATTTTAAACAATTACGGATATTTCTTAAATAGGTATACTAAAATTATCTGTACCTCTCATTTATAATATTTTCCTGATCAAATAACTCGACCTTGTGGGCATTTTGACCATCCTATTATTTACAAATATCATTAGAATTTGAAAAATATTGTTATTATTTTGTATTCTTTTTGAAATTACCAATATTTCTTGCCTGTGAACAAATTCCCCATTCGAGGGAATCACAAGGCAGAAGATGATGAAAATATTTAGTAGAAAAATTGAAATTTTAGATTTCATTTTGGATCCTTAAATTGTGCTAAAAAAATCTCGTTTTGGCAAAGATAGTTTAGCTTCAAATGATGAACCCTAACTCTAATCTCAAGTTTTTATTTATACCTATGTAGATAGATTAGTGCAATTTTGTAACGCATAAAAACAATATTATTTAAATTGGCTCATTCATGGACGCTGACGTTTTTGTCCAGACCCAATATATTTTACATCAAGGCTCAAATGATCGCATCAATCAAATTTTATTAGGCTGTATCATATTGACTTTATCCTTCGTATAAAATATACTAATATACAATTGTGGATTTATTGAATTTGATTAAATAATTTTGTTTAAATAGATTCATGAATTTGGAAATGACCTCTCTAAATATCTACTACTTACTGATAAATTAGGAAGTGTTTGATGCATGTAAATATGCAAGTATGTAGATACAATATTACAATATTTCTAATCCTAAATAGAAAACAATATAATACATAGGGAAGATTAGACGTATTAGTAGAAGTATAAGTTTTGATAATACATATGTAATTGAGTATGTAGTACAGTAGTACTAATACTACAAAATGACTACTAGGTATGTACTACGATATAAGCATTAAAATTTATTGTTATTTCCTCTTCAATTTCCGGATATAATATATTGAAATGGCAGCAGTTACCAAAAACAGGGCCGCAAAAACAACAAAAAGTGTCCGCCATACACTGATAATATCACTCTTGTCATCGCATTTTTCCTCGCCTGATGGACTAGGTTCTGTTGCATCAGGGATTTCTTCAACCAGCTCCTTTGAGACCCCTGGCCAATGGGCTACATAATTTTCTTCCACTCTCGTCTCTCGATCAATAAAAATAAATTGAGGAGTTTTTTCTGAGAAGGATGGCCAATGAGGATATTCATCTGTATCGCCATTTGGATTTCTTAAAATTACAAATTCTTATATTTGAAAAACTTTGATATAAATTCAAAATTAAATACCCATAAGAAATGAAATTTTTCCAATAATTTGTCAAAAGATCGCTAATTTTCTGATCCTCTTCATTGAGATCCCTCCTCTTAAATAGATATTCTAATTCAGCAGAATGTCCAACCCCTTCAGGAATATTTGCTCTCGAATCAAATCCAAACTCTGCATTCCAAATTCCTTTGGAATAAACTTGGGGCTGGGTATATTTTCTCCAATTATAATCAAAAGAATAAAAGTATGTAGAATTGACCCATCGGGAATGCATTTGAGCAAGGCGATGGACTCCGGATTTATAAAAGAACCCATTGCAAATCTGAAAATATTTATTTATCAAAAATTTAAAAAATATATAATTATATCTTACATCAATTAATTCATGAATCATTAGAGTGAAATTCCCCGACATTTTTGTCTCTTTCAAATACAGATTCTCAATCATTTGATGATAGCCATGCTTGTTCTCAATGCCTGAAATTATTAAATATTTGATTTTATTAGTAAATTAAAATTAAGCAAAACTTACTTAAAGCCTTCATTATCGTTGGAACAATTTCCCATTTGAGGAACTCTTCATCATCAAGCAGACCGTTTGGTGTAAGAAACATATCAACAAGTGTTTGAAGAATTCCTGAACCATCATGCCTAGTTGCCCCTCCCATCAAAGGTATCCTATTTTGGCGTCCTTCTTCTAATACTCTTACCGGATCATCTGGTACAACGCCACCTGCCTGAACATATGGGTTGACCATTTCGAATCCAAGTCTTCCACGAAGTTGCTCTTCCAGGAAATAACGAAGCATAGCCAGCTGAATTGTT
>JAAZTK010001749.1:0-12993 GCA_036507255.1 Megalothorax incertus
GCTGAAACATATTTACGAGTAAAGTAAAGGGCTGACACAATTAATTACCCATATAAAGCATTCCGTTTCCTATCAGACCCATATTTCATACGCAGTTAATTCAGGAGTTTGGGGGTTCCTTTCCTCATAAGATTTAAAGCATTACATAATTTAGAATGTTTAGTTTTGGGGGGATCTCTTGAGAGAGTCAAAGGGAGCTGATTTAATAAACCAATCTCTTTTCAAATCCTTTCATACCGGGGAATGCCCCACTCCCCATCAAATTGCTTCAAATTGGCTCTGATTTAATTGCGATAGGAGATTGGGATCGATAAAAATCCTCGCTGAAGGATCCAGGCCTATTTATGATGAAATTTGGGAGCTTTTTTTTTGGCAATCCCCGGGAATTATACCATAAAAAATTGGGAAGGATCCTAAAAATTGGGTTTAAAATAAAATCCGACCACTTTCTCCCACTTTCACCACTTTCTCCGGTTGGGCCATGATCATCCTTTGGGGAGAGAAAGTTCTAATTGATTTAGCCGATGAAGAGATAATGTTTAATTGGAAAAAAGTGCCCACCCGGTTTCAATTGGCGGAGGAAGATCGGATTCGAGTGAAAGTTGGGAGAAAGTTGGACAAGTTTGCGTGTAAAAATCGAGTAAAATTTGGCAGTAATTTGATGAGTAAGGTCTTTACTTTTTGTTGGTCCAAGCACAATTACAATTAAATATCTAATCCAAAATTAATTTTTCCCATAAAGTGGGAACGGCTCTCGGAAAAATACCGAGAGGATTAGCTAATAAGGATGAGTGTATTTGAGTGTTGTGAGCAAGGGAAGGCTTTTAGAGATGATTAAGTCAGTTGGAGGAGTCTCGAGCTGTTAAATAGCACGGATATGTTGGATTCCTGGAACTTTTCTTGGGGAAAAAAAACAGAGTATTAGGATCTGTATTTATTCTGTTTCTCAAAAGTTACTCGAGTTTGGGAGGTCCCCAAATGAGGCGATTAGGGTCTTTATGGAATAAATAAATTGTACTTTCTACTTTCTCAAATATTACTAACTTTTACTCTTAAATTGTTTGGATTCAAGGAATCTCCAGAGTGGGCTTCGTTGCCCTCTTAAGGCAAAATTTATTATACCAAATTAATCAAATTTATTCTTAAATGGGGCAGGATAAATATAATTTTTTCACGTTAAATGGTATGCTTATTTAGAAAAATTCCAATTTTTAATTTATTTTTATTTTATTTTATTTTTAATTTTTTAAATTAATTTTTTTGTTGTGGTAGTCTATATAACTTTTCCAAATATTTCCCCCTGGGGTAGGTAATATAGCAATTCTTCAAGAGTCAAAAAAAAGATCCCTAATCATCAAAAAAAAAACTCCGGGATATTTATCGGTATTTTGCTCCGTTTATGCTCTCCTCCATCTTCCAAACTCTCTCGGATATTCTTTCCTTTCACCCTAAACTCGTTTCGACCTGCTCAGATTTTGTTTTTTGTATCGTAAATCATAATTTCCCTCATGTTCCACCCTTTCTCCATACTTTCTCCCACTTTTACGTGAATGCATATATGGAAATTCTGCAATCCTCTACATTTCACGTACCCTACTATCTTATTTTCATATAAGATTTGATATATTGCAAGTCTAATAAAATATAGTGAGGGTTCGTAAATAATTCAGAGAATCGGCTCTGAACACTTTAACTCTTTTACTCTCATCTCATCTGGGGGAAATCCGAATATAAATGGACAGACCCGCCGAGATTGAACTAAAAATATTACGGATTCTTAAATTGCAAGTGAAAGTCTTTTTGCAGTCAAATTCTCTGTCCAATTTCAAAATACTACTACTTTCTCCGTCGAATTTAAATTTGAATTTTGATCACGGCCAGAATTCGCTTTCTCCAACCCACCAAAATTTGGAATTTAAAACATTTTACCATTTTTTCAGTCTGATATATCGTAGTTAGATAGTATAAGCGAATTCAATGTACAAACAAACATTGGAGAAAGCACACAAGTTTACAAAAAAAAATACTTAAAAAAGAGAAAGTCCCCAAACTTTCTCTCAGCGTGAAAGGTGTTTGGAAAGGGTTTTATATGTAAAATTAACTGGTGAAATGAAGCGTGCTACAAACATACCTTTAGGTTGTATAGTCCGGGAACTTTGTGGGTTTGAATTCCAATGTTAGAAAAAACGGGGACATTGGGGAGGGTGGGGGGGAAACAAAGTGGCAAATGTCCAATAACTTTCACCGGAGGGGGAACTTGTGTATTGCTGCCGTGTTTTACATACCAATCGAATCGGCTTGCAAATTGCGTGAATTCCCTCGATTCTTTAAAAGTTTTTTCGCTCCCCGATCCAGGATGATTTCTCCCCTTTGGGGGGGTTACTTTTAAAGTTTTTTTTTAAGCTTGGGAGGAACCCCCTTCGTGTACGTCCTTTCCTGATCTTGAGTCAACTCCTACTGAAGGGTAGGCGAAAGATCTCCAGCTACTCTTATAGGGGAGCTCGACGGCTCGGATTTCCTCACTGCTTTGCACTCACCTCCTCCTCGGCGTGCAGACTGCACGCATTTAGATAAGTGTTCCAGATTTCTCCCCTTGAACTAATGTAAAGTAGTGGCATTTGATGGTTATTTCATGCTCGTACATTACATGAAGAGGAGATAAAGATAACCTGGATGGTAAATAGGGATTGCGGCAAACTTGGATGCATTTTTACCGAGAAATACAAGAGAGTGGGAATGGGATTTCAGTGCAATTTGTTTGCACTTTCGAGCAGATTGTACATTGGGCTCATGGGTGGTTGAACATGGCATGGGAGAACTTGTCCATCTTCAAGTTGACTTTGTCTTCATCCACTTTTTCTTTGAGAAGAGGAGAAAGTTGTAAATAGATATCCCTTTCAAAAGTTTCGGCCCGTTTCAGAGGGGCTGCTGAGTTCCAAGCCTCCTGATTGGATGTCACAAAGTAAATGAACAAATACACTGTCTGGCAGCTTAGCTCATCCCTGGTGAGGTTATTAAAATTTGTAAATGATGTAATAAGAGCTAGGGATAGGGTGGGGGATGAACACAATTCATTAAAACCTTAAAAGACTCGGATAGAATTACCAAATATTTGTAAACTCTCCGAGTTCCTGATATACATTATTAACAACCTACTTTATTAACAAGGTTTATGCCTACAGCACTTTCCACGTCTTGTTATATCTACTCAATTACTTTTTATGCGACAAAATGTAATACCTTTGTGAGCAGGGGACATCTTTACGATCCAACTCAGGATCAGCACCCGTTTAAACAATGTAAATGTACATTCTGGGCTTCGATTAGCCCGAGCAAATGATGGTTTTATGGAGCAGTATTGCGAATTCCATTTATTCCATTTGTTCACATAAATATCTTGAGGACAATTTCCGATACAATTTAAATACAATTGCGAAATTGCTCTTTCTACGCCACCAAAATCCTCCAAGATAGATACATATGGGTAACTGCTGTGTATCATGTCTATTATAAAACCCTATTTCTGCATCCGACTATGAATATTACCATAATCCTCCAATACATAAGCTCGAAAATTCATGAAATTGGTGTCAAAAATGTAGAATAATTTGGGGATTGCTTCTATTGGGTTTATTTTGAAAAAGGTTGACCTGGCCCATGTCACATAGTCCAAAAAATTCAGAGTAAAATACTATCTGATGCTTTTCGATGAGGGCTATTCAATGGTTTATGTTGTCACCCCGAAAAATCCACTCCCTTGACCTCTCGAGGTCATTTAAGAGATTTCGGGGGATTTCAAATAATTCCCTCAATATTCAACCGAACTTGCATGGGAGGAATATCATTGAAAAGCCAATTGACACAGAGATAATATTCGACACACTTAAGAAAACCCAAAGAATTTGGGCTTATTCCACTAGTGTAGTACTACTACATAGTATTTCTAGGTAAAAGCACTATTTTGTTTTAGCCATTGTATTGCATTGCTTCGGCTTCTTTCTTTGGGGTGACCCGATACGGGAAACATTCGGGGAAATCTCTCCCTCGGATGGGAGAGCAAAACCCGGGCTTTACAAACTCCCCCATCCGAGATGGATCAATAACTCTCCCAGTTGTTCTCCGTTCTAAAAACAAAAATGTAAATTAAAAATTAAGCACTTTCCACAATGTCTTAATGGATCCATTTAAAAAGACTTTAAAATAATAGTGAAAACAAAGGTTGTGTAGAACTCCAATTGTCTTTCTACGTGAGTATTATTGAAGATTCCTGAGTACATTTGCCAGCCAAACATTGGGTCAGAAAAATGAAATCTGGATGAAAATGCGTAAGATTTTTAAAAATTAAATTATTAAATATAATATTATTATTAATTAAATAATTATTTAATTTTTATTTTTAAATATTTAATTTTACAGAAAGAATGACAAACAACCGAAATAATGTCCCAAGGAGCCCACTTGCTGAAGCCGAGATTGTAACAATGGACAATAATGTGTCCAACTCAGAGGCTGACCTCCGTGGGGGTGAGGAGGGGGACAAATCTACTCTCTCCGACCGATATCGCCGCTTGGGTCGGTCCTTGACCTTTGCCACCCGCTTCGTTGTGGACTGCACCCCTCCCCCTTGTCTTTATCATATCATCCTGGGGATTTCGGTCCCAATTTTTGTATGGACACTAGGATTTCTTGTCCTAGGGGATTCTGCCCTCCCACATGCTCACAGTCCCCTATTCGGGCTATTTTTTATGGAGTTTGCCGGAATTGGGCTTGGTAAAAATTTAATTATTTTAGTAGAATACCAAATTAATTCTAAATATTGTTTTAGGCTACCTCGCAAGCTTGTTGAGATTACCACCACTTTTGGGGATGTTAATTGTAGGGTTATTAATGAGAAATAATGCTCTCCTGGATTTTGGGAACGAGATTAACGCGGGTGTGTCTGCAACTCTCAGGTTTTGAACAATTAAAAATTAAATAATTAAATAAAATTAATATAAATTAAAAATTAAATAATTTTTAAGCTAAAATTAATTAATTTTTATTTTGAATTTAGACAAATAGCCCTTGTGATAATATTGATAAGAGCTGGTCTGGGACTTGATTCGGAAACCCTCCTTCGGCTCAAAGGCGTTGTCATCAGGCTCACTTTTTTACCCTGTCTTTTCGAGGCATTTACCCTCGCTCTCGTCACTCATTTACTCCTCGACTTTCCCTTTTTGTGGGGCTTATTATTAGGGTAATTTTCTAATTAATCTACCAATTAATTTCTGATAAAAATCATTGTTTTTTCAGGTTTATTTTCGCAGCAGTTTCTCCCGCTATAATCGTCCCTTGCTTACTTGACCTTAAAGAAAAGGGTTATGGGATGGACAAGGGTATATCTACAATTGTAATCGCAGCCTCCTCTTGCGATGACATCCTCGCAATCTCCCTTTTTGGGATTACCCTTGGCTTTGTTCTATCTTCTGGAGAAAGTACCATGAGTGATACAATTCAAGGGCCCCTGGAATTTGCCCTTGGGGCGTCTTTTGGGGTAGTCTACGGGTATTTTAATGGGACAATTTTTTCAAAATCCGACAAGGAAGGGGTCCATACAAGCAAAATCCTAAGGGTATTTTTCACAATTGCTGGAGGAATTCTTTCCGTATTTGGTTTCCAATTTATTAAATACCCGGGAGCTGGAGCATTGGCTTGTCTGAGCTCAACATTCGTGGCGTCCCTCATCTGGAAAAGAAGGGGAGTTTCACTTGAAGGGGTATGACTGGACATGGTCAATTTCTAGAATTAATTAAATTACTTTCTGACCTTTTGACCTTGCAGGAAAACTACTCATTTGCCTTTTTATGGTAGAAAATATTAATTAATTTAAAAAAGTGTTTGTAAATTTTAAATGACCTCTCCAGGCATATTTTTCAACCAATGCTATTCGGATTAATTGGACGAGAAGTTGACATTGATGCTCTTGAGGGGAGGATAATTGGGCTAGGGATCATTTGTACTTGCATAGGACTTTCGGTAATTAATTTTAAAAGTATTTCTTACGTAATTAGCTAATATTAATTCATTTAAGGTTCGCTCATTGATGACATTCCTGGTTGTGTGTAAATCCGGGTTTAATTTTAAGGAAAAGATTTTTATAACCCTTAGTTGGCTCCCAAAAGCGACTGTACAGGTATACAATGATATTAAAAAATGATTTAATATTTTTAAAAATATTTCTTGGATTTTTTAAGGCGGCACTCGGTCCAATAGCCCTTGACACGGTACGTCATAGCACTACGGGTCAAGAATCGGAGGATATTGCACTTAAAGTACTTGGGCTATCAGTGCTAGTCATCCTCCTCACAGCGTAAGCCTTCCCAAATAAATTATTTGGAATTAATTAAAAAGATACCATAAATTCTTAGGCCAATTGGAGCTATATTAATCTCAACACTTGGACCAATTCTTTTAAAAAGAGGAAATAGTCTCAATCCTCCGAAAAATAGGCAAAATTGTACAGGGAGTACATCAGGATTTCAGGATTTCCAATATCCACAGCCTCAAATCCAGAGTGGCGGTCGTCATCAGCAGAGGAATGAGAAATCAGAGGATCCAGAGTGGCCAGATTGTACTCAAAATTTGACAAATGTGATTGGCAATCAACAACTTTAATTTCTAAAAGTTTATATAAAGTGCAATCCTAATATTTTTTCTATACTGGCTAATTATGCTCTATGTAGGTAGAATTAGTTCTAAAAAACGAAAAAGTATAGGCTTTATAGGGAATTAGGAGTCGAGTATAGATTTCATAATTTCCATTGCATTCTCATGATTAGGTAGCGTAGCTCAAATCAATTATTTGCACATGCCAAAATATTAATTTGCAAGGATTAAAAAAAGGCTGATATGGATCATATTTCAAGCCAAAATTAACTAAATTTTTTGAGAATCTCAATTTTTGAAATGCCATAAAATTTTATACAAAAAATATCGAACTTTCCTCCTTACTGGTAACAAATCCAATATATTCAAAAATATTTCTAAAAATCTATAATTAATATTAGGAATTTACGATAGTTTGAAGATATTTGGATCGTAGAAAAATGACGCTAATTTAGGATTAGAACGGTATGGTAGATATCGTATATTGTAGTAGTAGGTACTTGTAGAATTGCATTGTGTAAATCATTTCTAACTAGATATTAATTATTTCATTTTATATGTAAAATTTATATAATACCTACTTTACAAGTGAAATCTAATTTAAATTCCTAAATACTCACCATTATTCAAGTTTTAATTTAAGCAATAAATATAATTTTTATATAAAAAATGTACGAATTTATTGTTCAGGGACTGGGAGTGATTAATTCATTATAAAAGGAATAAATATCAAGAGTCAGATATGAAAAATTACATCATTTAATGGAATTGTTTAACAAATTGGACCCCTTGCTTGATTTTTTAAATTTTTCCCAGTCGGCGTCCAGAGGTCAAGATTTATTCAAGATGGATAAATTACAATTTACATTACACTGACCCTAGTACAAGGTACAAATCAATACCTCAACTTTTATCCTACTTTTTAGAAGATTATCTACCATACACGTGTAATATGGATATAATACAATATTACTACTATTCACTATTCATATTTCATAAGCTATACATTTGCAGTAAATCTGGATTACTGATATCATTGAATTAGGAAAGACTCCGAAAGGCATTCAAAACATGCCTGAATCGCAGAATCGTATTAAATTCTTAAAGATACTTGTTTGGAAAAATACAGATATTTTTTTCCGACTCAATATGCGAGTAATTTCCGATATATCATTAAATCAGGGATATCCTTCCTGGGTATACCCCCCGCTTATTTTTAGCCAAATCCCCTAGCCTCAAATTTCCAGAAATGAACCCTCGGTTCTTCCTTGTACCCTACCCGAACCCATAAACATTCCTCCAATAATTCCTAGTAAATATATACCTAAAATTGAACAAACTACGACCTAAACTCTCAAAAGGTAAACATAAACAAGTGGAAGAGAAGCCGGCATAAGGCTCATACCCCAGCCAAGCTTTATATAATAAACATTCAATTGAATTTGAAACCTGAGAAGAACATGGCCGTTAATTGCTTATTAATTTCTATATATGACTTCCTATTGCGATCTGGGGCTGAGCAAGCTCAATTTCTCGATAATTGAGCAATTCCAGGATTTCCACCTACTTACATTACGAATGGTCTACTTCTCCCTAATGAGAAATTGAGAAATATTGTTTATTTACTTGCAATAGCAATATTTCACTGGCTTCTTCTTTGGGTAGCTCGGGGTCAAACATTTACAGGAATAGAATGAGGAAAAATGGGCTTGGGGAAGGGATTTCTTCGAAAAATCGATATTTTTAAATATAGCACATGAGTGACTCGCATATTCGGCTCTAATATAACCATTTTGAATAAGGTGTTACAATGTTAGGGCTATAAATGAGCTTTTTTTGTCATTAAAGCATTAAACCCATTGGTAGAGTATTACAGGTAGACCGAGCTATACCTAAAGAATTTTTGCCTTTGGCCTTATAGGGTTTTCTTGGGATTCTTCACTTCCTCCGCATATATCCCCCGTATAAATCCCTCTTTTTGGCATCTTTCGGGGGGCTCTTGAGGAAGGGGGGCCCCTGGATGTCTGCACAAGCTCCCCCGGTCTCCTTTGGGCATGTCCTGTCTGAATCCCATTTGGATTTCATCTTGAAATGGGGGAGCAAGTTGCGTGATTCAAACCAAAACAAACCAGAATATTCATATTAGTATATGGCATAGGGATCTTATATAGGCAAGCTTAGGGGAGATATCACGAGGTAGTGTTTACAAACGCCCATCCCCTCTCCCATTGATTCGGCCTAGTAATATTACTACTACTCCATATAATGGGTAGGAGCAACCCAGACCCACTCTGGTCATATAGTGAACTCTGTGTAGTAATAATACTAGTATAGTAGAGTTGGAAGCCAAATAAACGAGAGTCTCGCCAGTCACAACTCAGCCATTCGAGTCCGCACTCCCAACCAGGGAAGATCCGCTCAAAGAATCCTCCAGAACTTGTTATTAAAAGAGTGCCCAGGATCTTCTACGGATATACGCATTATACTAGACCCAGTGGAAGTCTTGCATTTGAATTTTACACACTATACTAAGAGTGGAAAGTCACAGTTTGAAGTTTAATCGGGGAGCCAGAAACATCTGCCAATCTATACCTCATTCTTACGCAGCTGCCCTCCAATTATTCCACACACCGGATACTACTCGAGTGTAAATATCAATATTGTGCTATTACATCATCCTCAAGTGGAGATTTACTCCCAGAATATTCCATCTTGGGCATTGGGAATTCAAATTAACTTGTAAGTTTAAGATTTCTTAATAAACCCCATTATAAACCCTTTTAGTTAATCCTAAATCCTAATCATATCCTTCCAAATTTAATATTTACAACTCCAAATCGTACCCTATTTTAAGAAATATCTTCAAAATAGCTTTGAGGATTAATTGTTTATCTTAATTCGGAATTTCCTGTTTACAAGATAGGATTGATACTGTTTTTGTTTTGGATTAAGCGTAATTTTGGGTATATCAGGTCCTCGTATATCTTTGTTTTGAAAACAATATAGATTTCTCCAGACTCTTTTATTGATATTGCTCATATCTAGGTATTCCAGTCGACTTTTGGTGAATACAAGCTTCAAATTATAATTTATAATGAATGGATAAATAATACTTTAAGGTCATTAATGCGGTGAAGCATATATTGTACAAACACCTGAATTCTTAAATAGGGAAATCGCTTAACTCACATTGATAATTAATTCCCCATTTACACACACAAAGCTCGACTGACTCACCTGCACCTCATCATCTCTAGTACTCTACCCATAAAATTAATCATCCTTTGTATCGCTCTATAATGTATACTGCTATCTCTCAGCCTATATAGTATACAAAGACACGTGAAATGGACGAGAAGGACACGTCAGCCAATGTATTAATATCCTACTCTGGAATCTCTCGCCTTCGTTGTAAACAGACCCAACGAACTGCATATATACATTTAAAGTCTATTCATTACGGCGAAATATGGTTGAAATATAGAGTATACCATTAGAGACTCTTCGTTTCGTTGGGTGAGGATCACAACAATCCTCTGAAGGTCAAGTCAACGTTTTTCCATCGAAAAACACTCCTTTTTCCCTATTCTACACGACTACACAGTGTTTGGGAATACAAAAACGCATTCATATTGAACATCCCAAACGATTTGAGACTTTGTGTCTGGAATTGCGAGAAATGAGTCATTGATTTCCATTTGGGAGATGTATCTAAATGTTTAGCTATTAGCCTATTAGGTACTACTCAAATTAGAGTAAATTGAGTGTCCTCGAAAGCTTCAAAATGTAAATATGGCTCTATTTACAAAGTATGCAATTATAAAAACCCTTCCAAACGATCATCCAATTATTAATAGTAGGTTAAAGTGTTTACAAATTTATTGGAAATTTAACAATGATTTTTAAGGCATTTTTGTTTACTAACAATTGGATATATCCACAAGGGCATTTGAACATAGCTTAGGCATGAGTCTATCGCATTTAGAATTTGAGAAATGATAAAAAAAGTCAGCTATTTCTTTATCAATCGCAAACAGAAGTTGGTCGTCCATCTTTGGGGAGGTTTAATTAAATTTATTGGTAAGAGCCATGATGTCACATTCAGGGCTTGGATAATATAGTGGCCCATCGGAAATAATAGGACATGCTATATCGTATTTTTGATATAGCTTTGGCGGGGGCTGCTCCCCGAAAGAATCGATTTTGTGAGCATCTCATGCACCATTATGATCCCCCCTTAACCGTCGTACTACACGTAGGTATACATTCATCCGGGCACTTTTTGTACTTGCGTCTTCCGAGGCCGATGGAGGCTTTTGGGCACTGGGTCTGGGTTGAAACGCTCCTTTGAATGAAAGGGTCTTTATAGTTTATATTACGATTATAATATTACTAGTGGAATTCCTTACATTTAAACTGGGGGGATAGGCGTCTGGAGATGGGAATCAGAGCGCAGTTTCACCCTCCGAGTCCCTTTACCTTTGCCTTTCCTCAAGAACAAATACTAGCTATTTATATCATACCCTGATTGTATTTATTCTCCCAATACTCCCCTTTAAAAATCCCACCTATTCAATATATCGTAGTATTACACGTAGTAAAAACTTTAAAACCGAATCTACTCGACCGCATAATGTTTCTTCGATTCCGGATTGGGATTTTAGGGATATTGAGGATCAGGAAATACCTAAATGTTCCGTACAAGGCCCTAGAATTATGTGAATAGGCCCCCCCTTATTTGGGGAACCTTTCCAACAAAGGAACAGGCTTCGGAAAGAGTCCATCTTTGAGCATTTTTTGAGGATGTGGAATTTATTTAATTTATTTAATTTATTCCCTGATGATTATGAACTTCTATTTGAATCCGATCGTAAATGCATGCATTTACAAGGGTTCTTTAAACAAATTTGCTAAAAAAAAGTCTGGATTTCATTAAATTTGACATATTTACGAGCCTAGGATCTGTTTCAATTTGGGATTTAATACGAGCAAGGTGTTGGAACTTGTGAGCCACAACCAGGGTCTCTTGAGAGTGTTAATAGAAGTAAAATTGGGGCGGCCGTATGGCCAATTGTTTGCATTTTGAGGAAATATTATTAAATAGGTAGAATTAAATATGTAAATGTGGTTTGTGGAGGAAATATGGGTTAATCAAATGTTAGACTGTCTGTAAAGAAGCCAGTTGGACGGATAGATAATATGAGGAATGCCATATGCTGAGTTAAATACTAATATATAGGTGCTGGAAAGGGTTGGCAGACAAAGAGTTGGCAGAAGCAGGTTTTTTATATGACTTTGAGCTCCAAGAGCGCGTCTTCCGAACCCTCCTCGACTCTCCTAAGCTCCTTTGACTCTCCCATCCTTTGTTTGTATACAAATCCCATTTAATACTCTACTATGCACATGTTACACATTTCTATTTCTTTCTACCCTCCGCAGGAACAAAGTCCGCCTTACAACCCATACAAAATAGGCGGGATTTCGGTGTAAGATGCCTGGGAAGCAAGACCCAGAGTTCTCAGCAATGAATGACTTTGTGAGTACGCTTTACAAGAAAGGAATGCCCCTTCTAAGCGTGACCTCACCTCAAGACCCCTCGTCAAACCCTCCAATGGCACTCCCCTTTGAGCTGGATGATGATTCTGCATCACTCTCCTCAATGCCAGACTCCACCTGCTCTGAAGATCAAATTGAGCTGGAAATGGATGTGGATAAACTCGTCCTAAATATCCGGGAGAAACTTCGGATGGGGAATCATAAATTATTTGCCCAAGCGCAGGCCGCATATTCCCTCGAGTACTCTCCAGAATCCTCCTCATCAGAATATTCCAGCTATATCCATTCACCTAGGATCTCTCGGGGTCGAAGGTCAACTCCTTATACCACGGGGAAAAAGGGGAAGAGGCCCTCAAGTTCTCAGGGAGGAGGCTATCAGCAACCTAACAATTCTTGGCAAGAGAAATCTTGCCTTTCCTCAAAGTCATTCAACGATGTCCGTAGACAGCAACCACCCTCACCCTCATCTGACCCCGATGACCCTTACAAATTGCTTCAGGAGCTCCTAGAATCGGTAAGCTACCCCTGAATTTAAAATCTGGAATGGAACTCAAGTTCTAAAATTTAAAATCCTCCGGACATCCTCCTAAAATATCAATTTTTTTGCAGGGTTCTCTGATAAAGGAAGCTGTCCGCCGTCTCAACCGACATAACCGAAAGTCCTCACTCCTCTCACCCACTCCATCCACATCCTCTGGCCCTGGACCTTGCCCTGGACCAAATCCACCCCTTAAAAAATGCCCCTACCTCGGAGAAGACACCGAAAACTATCCTAATTCAATTCCAATGTCT
>JAAZTK010001750.1:0-12992 GCA_036507255.1 Megalothorax incertus
AAAAGAACTTCCGGAATTTCCTTTCAGAATCCTGCATTTACATGTATGCGCAATACTGGAGGTTAAGTGGGCTCCATTTTGACAATTCCACCGTTTCAATTGAACTTCGGCAATCAAGCTTTATCAATATCTCCGATATTCACATCAAAGATTCAATATACGGAAATGAATATCATTTCTCCATAATTCTTACATCTTCTTCGAAGCTCCATCTGACCAATATCACTCTTGATAACGTGTATTAATGGAATTCGGCTAATTGGAACTGACGAAAGTACACTAGAGAACATTTGGATGGGATCAAGCTTAAGAGGATTGTATGTTCAAGGATCTTTAAACAATATCATTAGATGGAACACTTTTGACGACAAATATCAAGCCTATTCCATGGGACGCCTATTTAATGCTGAAACAGGAAGCCTTCCAAATATTTATGAGGAGAATTACTTCCTTTTGAGGAGAACTGTGAAAGACTTGTTTTATCCGATTATATTTATTTCTGGCGCAGGATCAATATTTAGAAATAATACTATTTATGATGCGAGAACCACCGCTCCTGGAGCTTGGTCCCTGATTACAATCCGTGCAAAAGATTGGACAATTAGCAATAATTTAATTGATATTAAAAGAGGGGAGAATACTACATCATTTAGGCTGGAAAAGGATGCGGTTTCTAATATTTTTCAAGGAAATCGGATGGCTTCACATCAAACGGAAGAATTCTGTATTTTGGGTGACCCTGCCATTCATTCGGGGAATACGGTTATTGAAGAGGATAACTTTTGTTCGGGTCAAATGACCAACCTTTAAATATTGTATAATTAGAAGTGGAAAATTTTATAAATACACGAGGAAATCATACATACAGTTTGTATATTGTAGATTTGAGCTATGAATAAGCCAATTAATATTATATTTTTATTTCAAAAATAAAATATGTTATAAAAGTCATTTTTTGCAAAGGATTTGAAATATTTGCTGGATTTTATGCGTCTTCTGTTAGAATTAAGGGAAGTTGTCCATCTCGTATCTGAATACCCTTTTTCTAAACAAAATATAGTAGGATTAATTAGCAATTATTGTAATAAAGAGTAACATAATATATATATATATTTCATAAAAAGTTAGATTTATATACCTGGGTCATTAGTTCAAAATACTCTTGATTGTGGACTTTCTTTAAATGAGGTTTAAGAAGATATTGAGTAGCTCCAAAATCCCAAAATCCTCCAATCCATCCGCAAATTTTGCATCGACATAAACTCATCCTAAAAAATTAATCCAAAAATTAATAAATGATAGCTGATTATAATTTTTCCAAAAGTCTTACATGTTGGATTTGTTGGTAATACGGAATTCAAATTTTTTATATCTTTTTCGTTCCCTTTTGAAAGCAAAAGTTTGATGGTCAACCTCCATATGTTTTTTGAGTTGACACAGTTGAGGGAATCTCTTGACACATTCCCGATTAAGACAAGTAAAAAAATCCACAAAATTCGGATCCCTCGGAATTTCTTCAAAATATTTCCGAAACCCAGCTCCAACCCCATTCATATTCTTTTTACTGTTCCTGGGTTTAGGGGGAGGTCTGGGCTTGAGATTTGCATGGGATTTCTTGGTGTGAGAGTCCATTTTATTCTTCGCAATCGAAATAAAATCACAATGTTCACAGGTCCAGAATGGTATTGGATCCACAACATCCTCACCCATCAATTGATGGTCATTAAATTTATGAATTTTGCGTTCCATTGCTTTATCAAAGATTAAACCGCATCCTAATTAAATTAAAAATATAAATTAGGTTTAATTGTTGTATGATATCTCATAGTCATATCTGACATCATATATATTGGCAAATGCATACCTGGTTGAGTGCAGGGAAATACGGTATTAATTTTGAGAAGATTCCTTCCAGTGGCTTCTAAAATATTAGCAATTTTACGCTTATTTTAGATTAATTTAAAAAAAGATTTTAATTGAAATTTACCAGTGCTTGATTGAGCTCCATTTACAGCCTCGTTAAATTTAAGGTGGGTTTCCAAATAATGAAGGACCAGAGTTGACTTTAACGGAGATTTAAAGGAGGGACACTGAGGGAATTGACAGCAGTAGGTCACGGAAGATTTGATTTTTGTACCATCGGTGTAAATGACCTCAGGCTCTTGACTCACAGAAGATCCGGGTTGAATGCATTGTTCGTAGAAGAGGTGGTCCTCAATTTGTGAAAGAATCTCAAAAGTGGTATGACACAATGGGCAAATGAGGTTTTTTGAAATGGATTTGATCCCAAGATCCGGAATGTCTGCTTCCAAATCTAATTAAGGCAATAAAAAACAACAAATTAATTAAGAAATAATGGTATTTTCATTTGTAAACAAATTACCGTTGTCAAAAATGTCAGTCCTTAAAATCGGCTCGGGGACAACCTCCAGGGGCTCCATTTTGATATCCACATCCTCTTTGACCTTTATATATTCGGGGGCAACCGGGGTGGACATTTTAATTAGCCCAATTAACGATTAAAATTAATTATTTCAAATATTCCGATAAATTGTTTTGTTTGAAAAAGTTTTTAAAAAATATTCGTGCGGATTCAGATTCAGGATTTATCTTTATTATGATTTTGAAAGAATGCATTCACCGTTTAAGTTGGTTTACGTAAAAAAATTATAATTCCGATTAAAATAAAGCATCGAACTCTAATCATGAGATATACGATCAGCAATATTGAAGGAGCTATTAAAATTCTAGCCATAAATCTTTTAAAATGACAATTTTATGACTAAATCTAATCCTAAGACAGCTTATGCAATATGTCAATGCTTTTTGGTTCAAGTGAAAAATTAACATGGATAATCGAATGATCCTCTTTGGAAAGTATCGGATTCTTTGCACATTTTATTTAGATTTTTTAACAGTTTATTTCTCGATATTCTCACCATTTTGTTTAAATTATAAAATACAATTTATATTAAATTATTGATTTACAACGTTTTGATTTTTGGAAGGACGCCCTACTTTTCTTTTGACACCGGTTAAACTTGGAGGTTTTTTAGATTTACCTCTAATGAGTGTTCCAGTAGTAGTACCCCTCTCTATTAATGGCATATTATATTATAGCTGATTGAGTAATTGATAAATTAATATTATTAACAAACCTGTCGAAATCTTTGAATATTCGTTAGGGTGTGCAAAGAGTAAATGCCCCCTGGGATAAAGGGCTCCCATCCATCCGCAAAGATTACATCGGTACAGTCCCCTCCTTTGAATTTAATTTTAATTCCATGTCTCAAATTAATTTATAAATTGCTTACTGGTTGCATTTTCGTTGAATTCCTTTGTATTTAAGCTGATCCGTTTTGAAAAAGGATTCTTTATGGTCAACCAGAACATGGGTTCGAATTTGGCTAAGCTTGGGGAATCTCTTGTCGCAGCCTCCGCGAGTACATTGATAAAAATCCGTAAAATTCGGATCTTTAGCCAATGAGAAATAATATTGATTATTTCCTTCACATTGAATCCCCCCCGGTCGACGGCCCCGTATCTTTATTTCTTTAGATGGATTTTTTGGTCGACCAGCAGTGGGCTTTTTAAAAGTCCCATGCATCAAAGGTACAGAGTTAATTGCTCCAGCCTCCCCTTGATGCTTGCTTTTTAAATGGAGCTCGATCCACTTTTTCCCCAGAGCTACAAATCCACATAATTCACAGCTCCAGTATGGGACAGGATCCGTTGCGACTAATGGTGGACCGTTCAATTGGTGTCCGTTTACAATGTGCATTTTCAAATCTACAAATCTGTTAAATTTTTCTGGGCAACCTATTGAAAGTAGATATAATATAATTAATAGAGTTTTATAAGGATTAATTAATGGATTTTTAACCAGGTTCCTTGCAGGGGAAAGACGGCTTTTTATTTGATTTTGGAACCACCTTGGGCTTACACTTGGGTCGTGAATTCCTTGAATTCGTCGAGAATCCAGCTGAAAATTAAATGATATTTTGTAAAAATTCAAATGTAATAAATTAGACAATATTTTATATAATTTACCCGTGTTCAAATATGACAAAATCGGTTTAAGGGAGTTCTTTGATCTCCTGTTAATATGCCCAAAATAATGGATGACTAATTTGGTTTTAAGGGATGAGACAAATGGACATCCAAGTTGACAGGAGTAGGTCACGGGTGGACTGACATCTTGGTCATTCTTGGATATCTCCAATCCTTGAGTGTGCTCAGAGTAGAGGTGGACCTCGAACTGGGCCAGAGTGGTGAAAGTGGAGCAGACTGGACAAAAGATTTCATTCCCTAATTTAAAATTAATTATGTTTTATTAAAAATCAAAATACCATTCAAATGTAACTTGTAAGTAGGTAATTAAATTTAAATTTAAGAATTTACGGGATTTGCCATGTTTAAAATTCGGTTCATCCACCTCCTCAAAGTCTTCAATCTCTTGAGAATTACCTTCTGGCTCTAAATCAGGTGCAATTAAAAAAGGCATTAAATATTTATCTAGTAAATACAAAAGTACAATTTTTAAAATGATTACCCAAATAATTGTGAATTTGGAAATTAGGTTCCTCCGGGGGGTGGGTGGCCTCTTCGTGTTCCATTTTAAGGTCCACATCCTGCTCGACCTTGACAAACTCGGGGTTGACGAGGCAAGACATTTTAATTAGCCAAAATTAACCTCAGAAATTAAAAATATCGTGAATTTGGAGAATTAAAAAAAATGTTTTTTGTCAAAAACTTTTAAAAATATTCTCGCGCGGATCCGTTCAGATTAGAGTTTGTTTAATGAGAAACCGTTCAAACTCCAAACTTGAAGATCAATATTTAAAATTTTAAATGTTTATTAAGTTAATTAATAATTAATTATTGACTTAATTTTAGGTTTGTATAATACATATATGGGTAGCAAAATCTTTATTTTTTTCTCTTCTTTTAATCGATCTTATAAATAAAATTATTATTAATATTTATAAAGATGCTTTAAATAAAATATAAATGCACTTTAAAAATAAATTACTATTTATTTAATATAGATAATATATTTTGAATACATATAATTAGGGAAGGTTAGAACAAGATATACTAGTAAATACAGTAGTAGTATATTCTTCAATTTCTTCCATACCCTTGAGCAAATATGCTTACTATTTAAAATTACAATTAAAAAATATTCATTTATTTCTAAAAGGATTGTTCTCACCCTCACAAATATTTTTGATAACGGACAACTTATCTTTAAAAAATGACACTGATTTGGTACTCTTTAGTAAAAGTTCGTTGCCTTTGATCGTATTATAGAGGTCAATAAGGAAATTTGCGTACCGAGTCTTATCAGTTTTGTCCGCCTCGGATTGTCCATTAAATTTCCTTACAGTGTCTTCCCAGGTAGGAGTTTTGAGCTTCTCAATCTTGTCCTTTACTTCATTCATTTGATGGAGAGGCGGCTTTTTTTTCCTACTTAAATTAAAGTAAATTGTCTTAAGTCTTGCCAATTCATCCGCCTTGGATAATTTTTCCTTCTCTAAAATGGTCTTGAGTCGCAAAAGGTGGCTTCCGAGCCGATATGAGCATCTTAAATTAACCTGTTGCATGCCCTTCCAAGGTTTGAACCCCTTAATTATAGTCTTCTCACAAATTAGACGGGATGTGGACACATTTGCTAGTGGAATATCCGTATCGGGAGAGATGGGATCATTCTCCAGGCTTGCCAAAAGAGCATTTCTCACTATTAAAAAGATATTTTAGAATTTTTAAAGATTAGGTTTAGATCTCCATTAGTAAAAGCTTAAATATATATAGGAATTTACCCATTTCTTGTTCTTCAGGATCCTTTGCCCTATCTCCTCTGGCTTTTTTGGTGGGTGGGCCATTACTTACTCCCTTCTTTCTGGTTTTTGGATGTTTGCTCGGCTTCCTTTTACTTTTCTTCAGCTTGGTACTTGATCTGCTACGCTGTCGGTTCGCCTTGTTTTTAAAATAATCTTTTGAATCAGATTTAGCCAGAGATAGTTTTGATAAAGATTCGGGAGAAATTAAAGGAATGGGAGCATCAATTGGCTCCAATTTGAAGAGATCTTGTCGGAGAGATAAATCTAAATCATAAATAGAAAATAAATTAAATTGGGGTTCATTTTTCAAAATTTTTAAGGACCATACCAGAGTTTGAAGATTTCACTTTGTTGCCAGTCTCGGGAAAGTCAATGTGGGTTTCCAAATAATGGAGGACAAGGGCTGACTTGAAGGAAGATTGGAAGGATGAACATTGATGGAAATGACAGCAGTATTTACTTTCGTTGAGCTCTGGATTTTTATCTTCCAAAGACACAGGTTGACAATGTTTAAAATAGAGGTGGTCCTCCATTTGTGACAGGATAGCATTAGAGAAATGACACACGGGGCAAAGTAAGTTTACCTCATTATCTATAAATTGGTAATTAATAAAAATAAACATTCTTATTTGGTATATAAATATTCAAAGTATTTAAAAGATTACCATTTTTTAAACTATTCAGGGGCTCATTGATCACATCCAAGGGCTCCATTTTAATGTCCACCTCCTCCACGACGAAAAACTCCGGATTGGACATTTTTATTTACTAATTGGCAATATTTACTAATTAGAAATTACTAAAAATTAACCTCAAAAATATTTTTTTTTAAATTATCAAAAGTTTTTAAATTTTCTCGCGCGGATTCCATTCAGAATTTATAATTTTATTGTATCTCAAATAAAATTGCATTGGTTGCAAAAGTTTTTTACTTGACATTTTGGTGACATTCTGGTGACAGCCACCTCGGAGAACGACAATGGAAGTTGACGAGACGAGCTCTCACCGCTGGAGACACTTGTCCAAAATCCTGGAGCGGCCTTCCCCATTTTGTCACTCGGATTTCACACCATCCTCTGACAACCTCAAATTCCTTCGTGAGAATGTCAAAGTTCTTGTCATTGGAGCTGGAGGACTTGGTAAGATTTAATTAGGTTAATTAACAACGGCATTTAACCCCTCTATTTAATTGTATAATAATTGTCCACTTTTTAATTTGTTATAGGCTGTGAATTGCTGAAAAATCTTGCACTTCTTGGCTTTCGAAATGTCCAAGTTATTGACATGGTCAGTTCATACGTTAATTAATGTCCACCCATGCTAAAATGTTCTTATTTTTTAGGACACAATCGACATTTCAAATCTCAATAGGCAATTTCTATTCCGGATGTCCGATATTGGGAAATTTAAGGCTGAAACAGCTGCTGGATTTATAAATAAACGAGTTCAAGGGGCTAATTTTATTGCGTAAGCTTGCATTAATTATTACGAGCCTATAAAATGATTAAATAATGCATTCACCCATTTGTTTTATAGGCATAATTGTAAAATACAAGAAAAAGATGAAGATTTCTACCGTGGATTTGATATAATTGTGTGTGGACTTGATTCAATTATGGCTAGGAGGTGGATCAATGGAATGGTCATGTCACTCGTGGAATTTGACGATGAAGGAGCTCCAAAAATGGAGTCTGTCAAACCGATTGTTGATGGTGGTACTGAGGGCTTTAAAGGAAATGCGAGGATTATTATTCCAACAATGACACCTTGTATTGACTGCACTCTAGATCTCTATCCTCCACAGGTAAACCAATTTAAGTAAATTCTGATTCATATGCTTTTAATTAATTGTAATTGTTAATTTAGATCAATTATCCACTCTGTACTATTGCTCAAACCCCACGCCTTCCTGAACATTGCATTGAATATGTTCGGATGCTACTCTGGCCAAAAGAGAACCCGTTTGACACACCTATTGATGGAGATGATCCAGCTCATATAGCTTGGGTATGCCCTAGTTAATTCATTTAATGTATTTGATGCCTTTGATATTCAATTAATCCTTTTTCATGCAAAGGTATATGATAAATCAATCGAAAGAGCCAACCAATTTGGTAAAAAATGCACCTGGTTTAAAAATACATTTAGAAATACGTCAAATTAATTGGGATATATTTCTAGGAATCACTGGAATCACTTACAGACTGACCCAGGGGGTTATAAAGCATATAATACCCGCTGTAGCATCCACAAATGCGATTATAGGTAAGATATATGGATATTACGGAGTAATCAGGCGTTTTTAAATGATTTAAATTGGAATATTGAATTTATAGCGGCTGCTTGTGCTACTGAAGTCCTCAAAATTGCCACAAGTTGCGGAAATCCACTGGATAATTACATGGTCTTTAATAACCTCGATGGGATTTACAGTTATACTTATTCAGCCGAGAAAAAGGAGGATTGTATTGTATGTAGTCAAAAAACACAGACTTTAAGATTCCCAAATGATGTCACACTGCAAGGTAAAGTTTGCAATAAAAAGAAAGGTTATTTTCTAATTTGTTTTATATTATATTTTAAAAGGTGTGATTGATTTCCTCGCGGAATCTCCTACTTATCAAATGAAAAGCCCTGGGATTACGGGGATGATTGGAGATCGAATGAAGACGCTCTATATGCAAGCTATTTCCTCCACAAAAGATAATCTCAAGAAGAAGCTTAAAGGTTTAATGATAATTTGATAATTAAGTCTTAAATTGATATTGCAAATCAATTTACTAATAAATAAATTGCTCAATTTGATTTTCTAGAGTTGGGCATCCCTCAAGATGGTGTAATTACAGTGGCGGATACTACAATGCCAAATGCTATCTCTTTCAAGATTTGCTACGAGATTAATAATTAATTAATGATTATTAATCATTGATTAAACACTAATTATGTACTTGTATTTTACAAAAGCATATGAATTAATAAAATCGAATTTGATAATTTATTAAAAATTAAAAAAATTGCAATTTAGCAAGATCGTAAATCAGTTGAAAGTTTTTGATTTATTTCTGGAGAATATTTCTTATGGTTGACAGCCACATCCATTCCATTTTGATGTCAATCTCCTCCTCGACCTTGACCCACTCAGGGTTGAACCAGGGATTCAGGATGGACATTTTAATTAGCCAAAATTAACCTCAAAATTAAAAAAAATTCAAAATCAGAAGATCTGCAAAATTTAAAATTGTCAAAAGTAAATTTTTTCGCGCGGATTCTAACAGGATTTAATTTTAAAATTTTAGTCATCTTTGAGGGCCTGTCAAAATTTATTTACCTTCATTTTTGTGCAATTAATAATTAATTAATTAGCTAGTGTTTTGGGTGGTCGTAAAAAGAGTTCTCTTCCTGTGGAACTGGATGTCAACCTTCTGAACAATGTAAGTCTTAAATATTTTAGCACATGTTACAAAAGTTTTTGAAATCTAGATTCTAGATCTAGATTTTGTATTTTTAAAATTTAAATTAATTGACTTCCGGTTCAGTTGGAAGTATATTGTGTTTAATTACGCAAAGGTTAGGATTTTAATTCTTAATTGAAGGGGTGGTTTGGATATTTCATAAGATCATGGTCATTCGATTCATTTAAATTGCAAAAATACAATTTGAATTAATTTTGATTTTTTTTTTGCAATTTGCAGACTCAAAATAGGATTCTCCTACACTTGACCTCAGTATTTTGCCCAGCAGCCCAGGACATGATCAAGGATCGTTTTGGACAACTTTTGGACTTGATGACAATCAATTTAGGCTATTTCGTAAGTAAAATCTTTTGAATTTCGATCAAATCCAATCAAATCACTAAAATTTAAGTTAGAACAAGTTTAAATATTATCATATTAATCTGCAAATTGCCAATTTGGCGCATTTTTATCTGCAAAGCTAATTAAGTTGTTGATTTCAAGCATTAGATAGAATATAATGCTAATATTGGATGTAAACAGCAGGGTTAATTGCCCTTTTAAGAGCGCCCATCTGCCCCATTGTTTTTTGCGCGTCACTTAATTAGCCAATAATTATCGTATGCCTCATTATATCGTATTCTTCATATCGTACATGTACATATATTGTTCATTTCTCAGAGAAATTTTCTCTATATCTGTTTATAAATAAATTTCTAATTAGGTTCATGTTTGCTTGGAATATATAGCGATCGATCATAATCAGTTTAAGCACATATTTGTCAATCAACATGTGGATTATTCATCATTTTTTCCTCGTTCCTTTTATTTTTTGAATTTAATCTGGCTTTGTTTTTATTTGAATTTCATTTACTCCTACCCCCGATTTATACAAATTGGTCTCGGCATGCAAAAAAGTTGAATTTGATCAATGATAATTAAGGCCAAGTAAATATAAATATGTACGGTGCGTGATCCTAAAAATCCTGGCTCGAAATACCATCAAAAGCCCGAACAATATGCGGATATTGTATCGTAGTACATAAATAACAATTTATTTATCTAAAAGTAAGCCCATTATATTTTAATATTCACTCCAGAGCTTACAAGTCCAGAGAGGAAGTTGGGATTCTGAAGGGGGACCAGTACAGTGTACACACCCTCCCATTAATCTGCATTAGTCTATATATAATAGTCCCAGATATAGCTCAAATACAATGGAAAAACATAAATAAAATAGAGTCCATTAAAGGGGATTAAATTGAGTGTTCATTCACAAACTCCTACATCATCTTCAATCTTGTTCTGAACTCCTCTCTGAGTCTGAGGAGTGCAATCCCCTCATCCTTACTCATTCCATATAAAATAAAGCAGCCAAACCAGTTGGATCATAGGTTTATTCTATATGAGAAGTGCAGTCTACTCAAACTCCTTACAGAATTGAATGGGGAGTTTAATGGGAGTCGACTGACTTTGGTCTGCAAGTCAGTTGCTCCAATGCACCCGAGCCGAGGGGGTCTCACAACACTCTCACTTTACATTGAAACCTCGAAGGAGTGGAATATCAGTTGGCCCCTCGTGTTTTATTGAAATTGTGATTAATCTGGCCGATTTCCCAGTTGAATTTAAACAGTTTTTTCAATGCCTGATAGGATTTAAGTTGTCGGTGATTTAAAAATTAAAAGCTCGGGTTAATTACCACTGAATTGGTGAGATATGATTTAATTTGTGCTTGTCCACAAACCGCCCCGAAATGGAGAGGGTGGATGGGGTCATGTTTATCTTCAAAAGGCCAGTCTATCGTGGATTTCAATACCTGGAGATGTGAGTTACCCTTACATATAGGATTTCAAATTTCAATCCGTCAATTCTGAATCACATGAAATTCTTCATTTATTTTATTAAAATCCTCACATTTCCCCCGGAATTTCCAGTATTTTTACCCAAGTTTTAATGAAAAATCCCAAACCACAAGCCTTAACTTTCATCCTTAACCTACAAGTTCATAACTTCATATCATATACTCGAGTATGTATGATAAATTATCATTTTGCCCATTTGACTCATTTTTTCAAAGGATATGAAATAGGTTTAAAATGAATTGTCAAACATGGGATCTTGTACAAAAGATCCTATCTATACAATGCAAAGGTTAAAATTTACGGGTATGATATATGTAGGTATCGCTTTAAGATAGTGATTTCTTTATGATTAATCATCCGGAATCCGGATTCTTTTATTCTATTTATTTTGTATTTATTCTCATATGACATTGCAATGTGCGAGGATTTAAAGGAATTTGAAGGAAATGAGGTTTATGGTTTATTACAATGTCAAACGGCCATGAGTTGGCATTCTTCCATGTGTCTGAAAAACTGCACTGATTGAGACTCTCTTTCTTCTCATTACATTAATCAGTAGATCTACTATACAGATATATCCCTGTAAATTTCATAGTGTGAAATGATCTGATTTAAACACTTATTGACAACTATACTTTTAACGATATATGTTGTAAGTTAGGTATATTTATCGTATATATTGGCAGGTTGGATTTACTATTGTTTAGATTGGCTCTAAATAAAGCTATCTTGGATCTTGATATCAAATGGGATTATTGACTGTATTTTTAAGCTTATTTTACGGGTTGATACAATGGCTAAAACACTATTGAAATACATGTACCTGATAAAGATAAGATAAGGACTCAAAAGATCAACGAATTTTGTGTCGATTCGCCGTGTAGTTTGTAAATCCAAACTTAGGAATAAAGTTCCGTAAAAACACATGTGAATCGATCGATTTGGGACCGGTTTCTATTAAAAACAGTTGGCATTTCTCATCCGTTGCCGGAACCGGGTATTTTTAGATTAAAAAAATTACAAAGGAACTAGATCTCGGACATGGGCAAGTCTAGACGGTGGTCTACCTGGCTTCGACATTGTTTTCGACTGACCTTTCGTTCAATTCAAAGGAGGAGGAGCTCTCATAATTTACTGTAATTTATATACCCTATATTTTGGACATTTTTTTGGTATAATTTAATCTTGGCCTTTAAGAAATTGATCATTAATAAGCGAGGGTGACCCAGTTAGTTTAAGGTCGCTTCGGAGAAATGTCGGATGACAATAAAACGGGGTCAAATTCAAGGATTTGACTCTTTATTTAAATTCCCGAGTTAGATTTATCCATTAGAAGCGACAGGATTCAGATTTTAAGAGTTTTAAAAGTGTTTGAAATGATGACGGCTTGACAAGGATCTCAAGATTATTCGGAGAGGCTCTCAGAGTGTCCTCAAAGTGTCAAAAAGTCTTATTTTAAATGTCCGAGACGTGGAAGATAATTTATTTATGGATATTTGCAATTTAAAAGTTCTTAGATGTCTAAAAGCTTTCAAGAATCTCGAAAAAAAGTGATCTTTTGCATTTTAGCAAAGTAGAATCCATTGTTATTTCATGTATTCGAGTATTTTGCGTTGAAGAATTTTTTGGAATCTTAATTTGACGCATTTAAGACCAATTTAGAATGATTTTTATTTGGGGATCGGAATTCTTTGCGTAATTGAACTCATTTATCTTCTCCGGATTGACCGAGGCCCTCGTAGAAGTTATATCCGATGGCTTTGAGCCATCATACAAATTTACAAAGTCTCAGGAATTCTCAATCCCGCCCGGATTCACGAGTAGGGAAAGTAATA
>JAAZTK010001751.1:0-12991 GCA_036507255.1 Megalothorax incertus
CCAATTGTATCACCTATTCCTTCATGAAAAGATGATGATGCGCCATCCTGGAAAACCGTAGGAAGATGTGAATATGCCATAAAATAGTAAATATGCCCGAGCTCATGATGGAAAATCAAAAAATCTTCAGTAGAATTCTTTTGGGCGCACATTAATAGGCGGAAATCATTCTTGGCAAACATTTGGGCTGCTGATCCGTGACAATTTTGATTAGATCCCTCTTTTTCGGAAAATACGGAATTGGCGTAAAACTCCTTTGTAAGATGCGGAAACCCTGAGATTTTGGAATTCATTTTAATTTTAGAAGAATTTTTATTTTCTTTAAAATATACCCATTGAAATAAAGAACTTTTCCGCTGTTTTAACCATGTCCAGAGGTTCCCCAGATTTTGGCATCCTTTGAAGAAGTCGATCCTCCTCCGCCTCTGAAGTCCGCTCCGTGTCATCTTTCTCATAGATAATATCAAGTAACGAATCCCACCTCTGAGCCCATACATGTCCTTTAAGCATATGTTCAAAAATGCAAATGAATTCTTTCAATTTAATCCAATAAAATGTATACCCAAAAGATGCGTCGGAATTGCGTCATTAATCTGGATTGAATAGTAATTTGAGAGCTTATGGCGTACAAAGGTATGTAAAAGTCCGTAGAGATAATCAACTTCGCTGTCAAGTTTCTTTGCAAGGGGAATAGTAATTTGGTCTTGCTGCCTCCAACAGTGTCCCATGTCAGTATAGCCTAATTGAAATTGATTGAGATTAAAAGCTAATCCCTGGAGGCGTACTAGCTTACGTTGAGATTTAATTAAAAATATTTGAACCTATTACCTCCTCCAATTGCCCCAGCATTGAGATAATCAATCAGACGCAGATATAGAGGTTTCCCCCTTGTCCCCATTGACCTGTGCCAATTGACCCAAGCTGTCCTTAAAAGTTCCTCGTCCCTGTTCTCTTCCATGAATTTATTCAATTGGGGTTCAATCCTCATGCATGCATTTCCAGGCTTTATGCATACTTTGGTCGTTGTATACAGATTGGATAGGCTTGTCAGAATATCCACAATATTTCTAAAATTATCAAATTTGTATGTGAAATTTGGATATTCCCCATTAAACTTTAAATAAATTGATGCCAACCCAAGCTGGAAAGGAGTAAATCGCGGCCCTTGACAGATTAGATAGACTTGGCGAAATTGTTCAAAGTTTTCAGGCTCCATATAATGTAGAAGATTGCAAAATTCAGTATTCCATGAGTCCTTTTCGAGTGTCAGTTTCTTGTTCAAGTCTTAAAATATTCAAAATTATAAGAAATGCAATTTCAAGTAGGTAACTTTTACCTGATAAATGCTCATTATATCCCAAACTGATATTCCAAGCAATTTCCGCTTTGGCATGATTAAAATCCTTCAATTCTCGATTATACAAATTCAAATATGCTTGAATATTATTAAGGGAGAGGATGGGGCATATGAGAGGAAAACAAAATGCGAGAAGAAATAGAATGGACATGTTTTCCCCCGTGTCGGAGGAATCCAACTGGTGGTGAAAGCACAAAAAGAAAGCAATTTGGGGAAAGAGTCCGAATCTTCTCTCCAGAAGGTGTGATAGCTGTAATTTATTCCATTTCATTACTTTAATGGAGTTTAACACAGATTGGAAATTTATTCCCCGCATCTCCCAAATCCCCCGAGACGGAGGGGAGCCAACAGAATGAATTGGTTTGAACCTTTTGTATATGTTGTAGGTACGTTTAAAACCTTTGATTGTATTTGAGTAGGCTTGGGTAGGTAATATATTTTATCTAAAATATACGGTACCGTTTGATATGCCTAAAATTAATTCATGAGAAATATTGGTATACATCATTTTTTTTAGTAATATGTGTCAGTTTTTTACATTTATTTGGTTTAAAATTTAAATATTCATTCAAAAATAAGCTAATTGCACTGATTTCTATTCTATTATAATCCTGAGGATAGATAAATCTAAAATGGTTAAGTAGTAATTCGTAACTTCGTTTAATTTACTTGCAAATAAATATAATAAACATAATACAGATATATTTTTGCAAAAGTAAAACATTAACCTTAAGTAAAGGATAGAGGTTCGTGACTTTCAAAACTAATATACTCTATCCCAATGAGTGGTTCATGAATTGGTCCTAAAAGGTCAAAAATGAATTAATGTAAGTATATCAAAAATTTTAGACTTTCAAGACCATTAAATCATATTTACCTGGCTCAAAAAACATGGGGTCAAATTGCTCTAAAGTAGTGGATGGAAGGATACCGAAATAATGAGGTTTTGGTACTAGCCATCGGACAGAGACGAATAATTGGAGGGATCGATTCTGGTGGAAGCCGATAATTTGTGCAAAATACTAACACACAAAAAAGAATATATTAGTACAATTTTAAAGCAAATGCTTTGAAATTGAAATTGAAATGCACAAATCCATACCTTCCCGTCATCGTCACTTAAAACTGATATGATATCTCCAACTTCATATTGCTTCTCGTTATAATTCTTTCGAGTATCTTCCAGGTCAATTATTTGATCCGAAGAATAAGATTCGATGGACTTAAGAATATAAACAAACAAATTAACAAAATACATATTTAGATATAGATTAATTTGAATACCTGTGCAAGTTCTGACATTTCCACCTCGTCCTCATCTCCTTCTTTATTTTTATTAGCTCCTCGTTTAGGTAAAATCCTAGTCTTTCGTTTAATAATCCTCTTTCTCCTTGCGGGCTTTTTATCCTCATCCCCCTCCACATTGTCACCATCTTCCCCCTCATCATGGTCAATTTTTCCATTCATTAATTCATATTCTTTGTCAGCTTCTCCTTCATCCTCATCCTCGACTTCCTGATGGAGGGAATCTTCCGTGTTTGGTCCACCTCCTCCTCCAGCAGTTTGCCTTTTCTTTTTGGCAATTAATGACCGAAGAATATCCACATCATCGGAAGGGGGTCCAAGCAAAGCTCGCTTTGGGCGATCTTTGTCCATCTATAAAAAAATAATTATATTCTTAAATGATATTGAATTAAATACTCGTAGTAATCTGTCAAACTAGAATTTAAATAAATTATCCTGTCATATTGCACAAAATTTTAATTGCATTAGCAGGTACCTGTAATTGATAAGGAGGCCTCCAATGACGAAGGTAATTAAAAAGCTTCACTTGGGTCTGAAGTTAATTTCAAAACTTCAAACTTCAAAATTTAAATGGGAACTTTGCGCCCAGATAATGGATAAGGAGACTATAGGCTAAACTTGTATTGTACGAATTTACAATTTTGAATTGGGCCGATAAATTTTTAAAAATTAGATCAAATTTTGGGCTTTTTTAATTGTTAATTTATTGTAATTGCATTTAAATACTTTTGGCAGGTTGGCAGAACAAAAATCATCAGGTGGACGTTAATAGTAAGACTAACAAACGTTTTTCATTCATTCATTAAAAGGTTTTAATTTCTAATTTTAATTATTTTTCAAGGTTTGAAATTCGGGGATTCGATTCGATTGACAATTTTAATTTTAAATTCAATATAAACAGGTATTGAGGTTATATTTTATAATTTAACTAATTAGATTACAATTTATGATATTGATAATTATAATATAATGATTACCTAATACTATACTTGCATATTTAGGTTTTAAAGCCCAATATGCTCCCTTTCATTTGGGCCGCCCTGAGGACTTATGCTCCCATTATTGTGCTTCCTGCAGGTGAGTAATTAATAAATATAATATGCGAGAATTGATAAATATTCAATTTAACATGATTTTTTTCGTATAAATCTTCGGATAATAGCGGCTGCTGTCGGGCTCATTGGATATGTTTTAGAATCGACCTTTAGAGGTACGTTAATAATTATTTTATATTAAGGAATCTTACATCTATTTTATATTCTTCTTAAATAGATAAATATACACCCCATACAACTAAAAGTATCGAACAAGAGCGTGATGCTCGGCAATTAAACGAGATGTCCAAAGATTCCTCGGAGCTCCCCGATCATTTGAAAGAACGAAAGTTTGTACCAAAAACCATATTTGAGAAAAATCTTTCCCCACAACTTGTCAATCCTAAACCAAATAAGAACGGTCAATGAGAAGTAGATAAATGTATTTTTCTTAATACCTAATATAAACTAGGAAAAGTCTTGTACTAGACAGGTAGATAAGCTTCAATTTGAAGCGGCGAGATATAAAAGAGTCAAATTCCGTATTTAAAACAATTTGGGTTAGATCATTAGATGTACATTAATTTTAGATAATTATCGGAGAAATGACGAAACTGGTTTAAATTCTCATTCTGTTTTTGATTTTATAATATGAATATGTACTGCTACGATATTATACGAGAATAAAAAAAATATGCAAGTTTCGTAAAGATGCAAAATATAAGATCTGAGAAATCCAATTTTGTATTTTATTTTTTAGGACATTTTAGAAATAGGAATGATTATGAATTTAAAATTATAAAAATAAGCTATTGAAATAATTTACATTAATTGCTCTATTATTTTAAATTAATGGGCTTTTATCACTTTTACCATTCGTTCTAAGCCTCTAATAATAATGCTAAATTACATACAATTTGAATTTAACGTCCGAGAGTAAAATTCCTAAAATTACACTTGAATTAATTTTTATAATATTTATAAATAGTCGGTGATCGGTATGCTTTACATTATTGGTTTGATTTAGATTTTAGAGAATTCTGAATTACCTTAAAATTATTAGACTTAAAAATAAATTAACCTAATTCGAGATTTATCTAAGATTTTTTTTTGCAGGTTTCTTGATATTTCTGATGGGAGATTCTGATTACCTAATCTATTTTTATAATTACTAGTTAATTATGTACATTTTACATACAAGCTAGCGAACACTTTATAATTTTAAATTAAAAGGACACTTTGTAATGACTTAAAGGCACCAGGTCTTCCCATTGTCCGTGACTTCAACGAAGGCAATTCGGATGGGTCCCGAGTATACAACGCATTTTTTCCCGACAAGGGTTGGGGAACCTGAAATAATGATTTTTTAAAATTAGGGTTTTATTAATTAATATTTAATTCAGGCATTACTTACCCAAGCATCTTTGTATCATAATGTCTGCCTTTTGTCCTTTATGTACTGTATTTACTCGAAAGTTAATCTCCTCTTGAGTATCATCCGGGTCCACAAAATGGAGGATCGAGTTATTTCCAATCACCCCTTCTGAGCTGATTTGGCTCCCGTTCAGGTAGATTTTTGGAAGTGGATAACTTTGACCAGAAAAATGATCAATTAGGGTCACTTTGTAAAACTCTTCATTTTGGATGGGGTCAAGCGGGGATGAGTGTGGTGGTTTATTTTCTTCTCCTTCGTTATTATTGGATTCATTTGTACTCTTCTCAGGGATGACAATTTCCCCTAAAATCGAGTAGCTACTCGAATCTTCATCAGATTGGATATTCCCTTGAAACCAGCTTAGGTCTTCGGAAAAACACAGATTGGCCACTCCTTTGGCTTCAACCTCCTTTATATAGATCAGAAAATGAATTAATTAGGTTTTAGATTAACTTAAGATTGTAAATCTTACATTTAATCTGGAGGAAGAGACGTTAGTTCGCTTTCTTCGAATAATCGGCATCTTTTTGAGGCGTTGACGTCAGGTTAGAATCAATCCTGGAAATGGAAAAAAGGACAAAGTCCAATTAATCAATGAAATCTGTCAAGGATCAGGGTGAAGAGTCACACGGGAATGTAAAATACGAGAATATACACAAAGTTAAGGATAGCACTTGCAAATACAATTTGACAGATCTGGTTTTTTAAGAACTTTGAGCTTTACTTCTTCTGATGAGGGCAAGAGTCGGACTGGAATTGTCCTAATGTACATTTATCGATACATGCGACGTATGATTATCTAATTGACATTCCCGTCGTATTTATCAGTATTAGAAATGGCATATGTCATCTTTGGCTATCTCTTATTGCTTATTAGAGTCTTAACAAGTAGACAGAGTGGAGAGGAAAGTCAAATGCGCTAATCTCACCTTTTAATAGCTTGCACAGCGTCGTCTTTAAACTTTGAACTCGGCAATTAGAGAGCGAGAGTAAATGTATATTCTGTTTATTATAAATCCTCTGGACTCTTCTCGGGGGCTTTTTGTTGATTTGATGGGCAAAGTCCAGCAAACGTGTTGAGGAATTCAGGTGGGGCAGATTGAAGTTGAAATTGAAAAGATTTAATTGGAATTGGATGGGATGATAGTGGAGTGTTGACGTCTTTTAGAATGACCCAGAGAAAATTCTCGTAGTTCTTTCGTTCAAGATGCCCTGATGGAAATAAACAAAAACCCAATTATGCACTGATTTTTAATATAAAGACTGTTTACATTTTAAGTATAGAGAGTTCATTTAAAAAGGAGATGGGATTAAGGGGAATTTTCCACTTAAAAAAATTAAGAGATTAACCTCCGCCTTTGATTCATTGAGAATTCGATATAATATTTATAAATTGAACGCATATTTTATTTTTGGATATCTACAATACTTATTTCAATATGTTTATAGGGTAGATCTGTAAATGCTACAGATTAGATGTTACAGTGTTACGTAACATTTGAGTCTCCGAGTTTAAGCCTACCCAACACAGTACGCTGTACGAGATAAAAGCAATGAAATGCTGTACTAATGATGTTTGTAAATATCTGTATCTGTATAATAAAAAAGATTATCATTGGTACTATAAATATAAGAAATCAATATTTCATAATGAATTTAAAATATTAATATAATCATTATGTTCGGATATATTAAAAATGCATAGTTATACGATATAGCATAAATGCATCTTGCATTTGAACTTTGGACACATTTCGGAATCTTAATTTCTTATTGCATTACACTACAGGCTTCCTACTAGTAGGACTAATACATATTACAGTAGAACTGTATACAATATAACTTTGACTATTTCACTTTAACCCAACAAAAAAGCTCCGAGTAGTAGTACAACTACAATAGTAGTAAATCTCTCGGAGAGAAAGAAAGTATTAGAAAAAATACTCCTACGTCGTATAATAATAGTAGGTTCACGGAATAAATTGATAGGGAACAAAGGAGAAGGGGCATTTGGCAGTCGATCCGATTTGCCCTTTCTGCGTCTATTTATCCTCCAACATTGGAGGCTTACCAAGAATTCTCTGATAAGAAAATGAACCTCTAACAAGAATAAGATTCTCTATTTTTTGATCAGAAAAAAATGTAACATTCTACCACGATTTTTGCGCTTGCCAAAAGCTCCTTAAGATTCAATTCGGGTAGAAGATGGGAGAATTAAAGGGAAAGTGATATCATGATTTCCCTTGCGGTGCAACTTTGCAATTCCCATTACGTGTCTTTTAAAATATTAAATATTTAATTAATTTCTTTACATAAGTGTCTGAGACTCTGAAATCTGAATAGAGATGTACATATACAGATACTACATAACTGGGTCAAACAGATATAAACAAGATCTTAAGTATATTCCAGTTATCAAGGCCAGGATGCAAATATTAAGCAACAAATTGACATATTCTATAGGTGGAAAGATTTGGTATTATAGGAAGTTCCATATATCCGTACAGAAGCTCTCGTAATACGCGTAAATACAGTTAATACTTATATCTATACATTACCAAATTATTTTCTAAGACTAAATTGCTAGATATACCAAGTATTAGATCCTGATTAGCAGACACCACATACGCAAAAACATCTAATGAGCCAATTAAGACCCTAAATAAGAATTGTATAATAGATATTATCATATAGTTTCTCGTATTTAAAGATATTTGAACGTCTTTATTCACAGAAGATTTGGCAAAGCTCAAATGTGATCTAAATATTAGGAATTAAGCTAATGCTAAGTAGGTAATTGAATGTCAAGGACGAGAGCTAATCTTATTAGTGGACATTCAAAGCTGACTTTAAGGATTATCCTTAGGAGACTTTGGAAATGATCTAATGCATTGACGAATGAATTGTCTAATGGGATTGGTTTAATTAAAATATTATGCTCTGAACTCAGCTCTGATGAGAATTCTACAAAAAAAAATTTGTCAACAGGTTGCAATCCTCCCAACTTAAATATCTGTAGTACGTTACTGATACTCGTATATGGGGAAATCTGAAATAGGGTATTATATTCCGTAATATACGAGATCTTACCTTTTGAAGCTTTTGCGAGCTATCAGACCCAAAGATCCCTTGAAGGAAGGATTTGATGAGAATTTGAGAACTTTGTTAAAACTTAAAATTAATTTAAAGAGAATTTCTTGAAATTTATCAGCTTGTAACTTCGTCGTATTACTTCAAAATGATTTCTGAATTCACAACAAGTCTGTGCTTTCAATCAGAGTGATAAGTCTGAACTGAGGAGAATGTGTTGAACCGAGAAGACTTGTCTATCTTAGCTCCTACGAATTGCATATATACGTCGACATTTATTATTAGTTATTTTTAATTTCTTAATCATTTGTTCCTACGTATTTCGAGATACCCCACCAGACTTTTCCAGGCATTTCACTTCAAAGTTAACTCCCATTGATTCAACCAATCAGATTTTGGGGGAATAGAAATTTTCCACTTGTCCCTATTCTGATCATTATCCTTAAATTTGGGCTTCAGAGTTCAACTTGCCTACGTAAATCCTTACATTGTATACGTATTAAATACATACGATAATAGAAGGGAAGAAACCATCTTTTTAAAGCACTAAAAGTGCACTATCTTGATATATCGTATGTACTTGCAGCTTACCGCTTATATCTAGTTCATTTAACTCGAGTAAACTTAACGATTTAAGGTCTTATTTGGAAGAAAGACCTTCGGTCAGACAGGGTTGAGTCCCTTTGTTGGAAAACCCAAGGGCCAAGATGAAGGTTGGATTGAAGGTTAGTCTCGAGTGAATAGCCCTTTCCAGAATAAATATGCTATTAATATACAGATAATGATAATTCTACTTCTAGAGATATACTCCTAGACTAGGTATTACTAGAAAAGGGGACTTGGGGATGTGGATATCTTTTTAATATGACACAATATCCCGTATTTTGCTATTAAGATTTATTTAAGTAATATTGGATACTCGAACACATACGCTAGAACATTAATAGGTGGAAGAATATCCTTGAGTGGTTTTTAAGAAATTATTTATGGTATCTTGTCTCTGTTTGTGAGACTCGTCTCGTATCAATCTTTAGAGGAGTCTTTAGGACTGATAACTGATAAGGGATTAAACTCAAGGTCCTCCTGATGAAATTCCATACTCCTCCTCATCCAAAAGTCCAAGATTTATTAGATTTTGTACGATACATGGATAATATTGCGATCATGCTATATGTATGGGCATAAAGGATGTAGGTATTGAGGAGATATCTGTAATCTGTATATGTCAAATGATTATTTCTATCATATCTTGTTTATCCTTTGGGCTTTGGATGTTTGGCCTATATAAATGTAGGTATTCCCGGTTTTTTGTTTTTTTCCAAAGTTGAAATGAATGACGGCCTATCTCAATATCAACCTTTGAGACCCCTGTTCACTGATTGCAGACTATGTACAAATCCACTAATTGATCCATATTTCTTTGATTCAATCTTCAAATTATCCAGAGCATTTTAATGATAATCCTGACTGATAAGTGCAAAGGTTGGGTTTAAAAAGTCCTTTGGGGCTACCTCTAATCCTAAGAAATTGAGGTTTAAAATTTAAATGCGATTTAGATTTTAGAGTTCATTTAAGATAGCTAGTAATAAATCAACCCTATGTTGGAAGAGATTAATTGGTGCAATTATTGACAGCTAGTGCACCCATTTTTCTTTAAATTTATTATTTTATTTACCAAAAGTACTTGATCATATTCTTTCTAAAGAGCTTCTTTCATATCAAAAGGATATTGCATATTAAAAATTTATGACTTTTGATAAAGTTTTATCAGAATCCCATTAAAATGATCGTATAAGCTTAAATGGATTCCCCTCGCGTCAATAAACATGAAATTGTCTATCACTTAGCTTTGCAAGCCCTCTTTCTTCTAAGGATTAGAAGATTCCAGAGTCAGCAAACTTGCATTATATTAAATTACACACCAGCAGGCTCAGCGTCTATTGCAAATCTATGTTTAAGCATTGGGTTGGATCTTTGCAATAAAAAAAGTGTTGTAAAACAAGGAAGAGTCTTCACCGAGGATTTAGTGATCAGGGATGAATGCATCTCTTTGCTATGATCTTTCATCTTACCTCATCTTGGAACGCCCCCATTTCTTTCCCTAACCTCCTATATTTAATTTCCTCATTTCGAACTCTGACCCATAATCTTATCTTAACAAGCATGACTTTTGTACACTTTGTATATGTTCCAAAATTTTATGAGGAGCAGACACCCAACACTTGTACAACAAATTCCTGCGCTATTAATCCAATTCTTGGAAAGGCCCTTTGAAATGATCGTATACTGTTGATCTCACCCGTGAGGAAGTCGTACGGGATAGGTTCGTTATAAAAGAAGATCTTTATTCCTTGAAATCATTATTTATTATAATGAGATGAGAATATTGTATAATTCTTGCACATATTATTATAATAGTAGATGTATGAAATGAATACTTTATAGTAATAGAGAATTTTTATTCTAAAAGAACTTACCTAACTCTAAGCATATAGTGTACTCAGGATCAGTACTATTACTTTGTATAAGTATTTAAATTGTTATATCCATTGTTTATTTAAGAATCAAATTATACCTACATAATTTACCAGGAAAGTTTAATTAAAGGAAAGAAAACATGTACAGTTTAAGGTTTAATCCTATATAAATATCCAAATATTCATAAATTAACATATATAGTATATGAGATAAATACAAAGTTTAAAGTAAAAGTTCAAACAAAATCTTAAACCTAGTAAATTTAAATTGATATTAAATATTAATATGTGGTATACCTACCGTATAGCTTATATCTATCGATATATGAAATATGAATGAAATTGGAGGGGTTGATTTACTTTTTTTTATTTTATAAAAAAAATTCTAATCAATTTGTTCAGGTCCATTTGCTAATATCCCCGTTTAAAGTTCAATCCTTTAATCCTTGCGGCTTTTTTCTAATCTTCAATTAAAAACTTGTCTAGATTTTTTATGGAGGAAATGAAAGATTTATATTACATCTTTAAATTCTATATCCGTATAAAATACATGTATAATTAAAATGACATAAAATGGACAGGTTTGCAAGCAAAGGGGAAATTATGTTCAAGAATGTATGGATGTATTTTGTATAGGTTTGCATTTGAACGAACGTGCATACGGTCATATGAAAGTAAGATCAAAAGGGAAAGAATTTTTTTCATTTCATTCATATTAATTTTTTTGCTTTTGAAATTGCTTTTGAGTCTCGGCATTTTTATATGCAAGAAAATATGCTTGGTCAGCAAAAAAAAGGTAAAATATTTTTCCAGATTCTGATCCTGCATAGGTAAAGGGCATAATCTATAGTGGAAGATGCTTAATATCTAGAACTTAAAGTATTATTATAATATCTAGATTGTAGAAAGTTAAAGGGGAAAAAGTATTAGAACTGCTTGTTTCACCGGATTTAATTCTTATGCCCAAGCCTGGATCTTGTTCCCCTCACTTGGAGGCTTTTTCTCAGCTTCCGCTCCTCCTGTCGCTTCGTCCCCTTCAGGCTGAATCGCAGCTTTTGTAACTAAAAATAGACATTTCGAGTGTAAAAATCCAAGATCAAGCGGATATGTAAAAAAACTCCCCCTCACAAACACCGAGAAATTGTATTAAATTATTTTTAGCTTGCCTGAATCTTGAATTATTTGTACCCCCCATAAAAGACTCCATACCTTGAATAATTCGCTGATTTATACAACTATAAAATATTGGGATTAATAAAAATATTATACCCAGCCTAGAATCAAAGGAGCTGTAAGTAATTGGAGGCAAGCCGCTATAATCCCATATTTAATGCCCATTGAAGCAGTTGGAAGTCGACATTTCCCAATACAACAAAGGGAAAGTGCGCCTAGAAGGGTACCTATTGTCCCGGAAAATGAATTAGATACATTTTAGAAGTGTAATTTAAGAAATCATTACCAAAACCAGGAAGAAAAACATTGAGGAAACACAGGAGTATTGCTAGGCATAGCGGAAGAGTGGGAACAGCTCGCCTAATGAATTAATTAAAATTAAAAAATGCATCAAATGCTACTTCAAATGAACTTACCGAAAGGTCCCTAATTTCTCTCGTACTTCTACAATCTCCATTCGAGTCTGATTCCCATCTTTATCTTCGACAACGACCTTTCAATAATAACAAATTGTAAATTGATTAAAGTTCAAAAGGCGAGCGTACTACAAACTAATCAAATTCCTTTCTCCCATTAATTCTAATCCTAAGTCCATTAAAACTTTGTACCTCCTTAATCAAGAGGCATTGACCTGACTTACATAATTCAATTAGAGATTATAATATAATGTAATTTATATGAATGAGAACGGGTATAAAGTTCAATATTCAAGTGGAATGATTCATATTATGCGTAATGGCATTATTAGTGACTGTATCAAGACAATCAACTTTAAGCACAGTCTGGAGAAAGTTGAGGCTTATTTTAAATATGAGAGTTTTATTCATTTCTCGGAAACTTTGTCAATAAAAATATAAATACGACTACGAGTACAGGCCATTTATTAAAGCAAAGTTTTATTCGTTTTGAAATCTAGGTCAGAAATATTAACTACTCGTATAAATTCTAAATATCACAGAGTCATACTGCATAATATGATATCCGTATGTGCACAATGTTAATGTGAACCCATATCACATAATGTTTTTATTAGTTTAGCTTTGGCCGGGGAAGAGGACCCGGGAGGAAGAAAGTTTTGAGAACAAGTTGTCAATATTCGTTCAATTTTGACATGTTCCCC